>JAXQQM020065901.1:0-63175 GCA_034641835.2 Pinus albicaulis | reverse complement strand
ACAATTAGCAAACAGGTACAGGTAGTGGGACATCCACTAATTTTAAAAAATAGGAAATACAGAGGCAACAAAGTGCAGAAATATCTTCTTTCAAACCTCCAGTAAAAACTGCCTGGGACATCAAAAGAACATTCATCAATATAAAGGCCAGGAACGATCCACTTAGACTTCAAGTGTACAACCAATATTTGAAGATGGCTCCGAAAAATCAAGAAAGATTGATGTCAGCTTATGAAATCCAACAAGGTAAGATGTTAATGAGCCATTTGAAGCCCAAGGTGCAGCAGCCTCAGGTAGCTGCAGATTACGTTAGGACTAGTTTTGAAGTCTTAGCAAAGGATATCCATCCTTTAGATCAAATTGAGCTACACAAGCAAACAGGTGAGATGATTTATTCTACTCTGATAATACTAATACACAGTTGCAGCTTGAAAAAGCCTCCTCCTAGGCTAAGGATAATAGAATCAAAACTTTAGAGGAAATAATCATTGGTTTGGGTCATAATCCTAAATATGTGAAAGGTATTGAAGCTTTGATCAAGAGAAAAGATGATGATATTGCAGCTCTGAGAAAACAATTAAAGTTACCTGCCTCAAGACATCCACAGACTGCATAAATCATCAAACAAAATTCTGAGGAAGAACTAATGGATTTGCTCTTAAAATTGAATGAGAAACTTACTGCAACTGAAAAAGAGCTTGAGAATGCATTAAAAGATAAGCAGGCAAATATTCTAGTATCTACAGCAGGAGTAGTGACAGGTACAGCAACAACAGGTCAGCCAGCAGAATTGTCACAAAGCAACACTGCAAATTTGAACACTGATGAATTAACAAATTCAATGGAAGATATGAAACTTCAGGCCATAGAGCTTCACAAAACAAAGGAACAATTGGCCACTCTAGAACATAAATATGATCTTTCAAAAATGAGTGTTGATGATAAAACAAGAGAAGTGAACAAATTAGAAAAAACAGTCAAAGCATTGGAAAAGGATCTCACATTGGAGAAACCTTTAAAAGAAATAAATGAAATTCTTTGGGATAATATCATTCAATTAATAAAGGATGTTTGGTCCTCAATTCAAATAATGGATGAATAGAATAACTTAGTTAAATTGGCTCTGGATGAGATTGAGAGATCAAGACAAGAGTTGGGAAATATGCCAGAAGAGGCCAATAGAATTATACATTTTTTGAATACTCAGACTAAGAATCAACTTGCAGAAATTGGTATTCAGGACAAGACCGGAACAATTATGGAAATAAAGAGAGTTTTTACTAAAATAACTCTGGTACAGATTTTAGAACGAAGGTGCTCAGATATGCAAGAAGAAATCATTGCCTTCAGATAAAGATTGAATATTTTGTTAAATAGAGGATTTCCCAGTCCTATAGTTGCAGAAGATAAGCTAATGGACCTTGATAGTTATGTTGAAAAATTGGAAAAATATGCTGATAATCAAGCTAGTTCTTCAACCAGTTCATCAACAGCAGCATTGCCTACAGGGAAAAACCTTCATGACAGATTGGAGAATTTATTTTATCTTGAGCATGAAGTAAATCATTTGTTCCCAAATCAGCCTAATTTCTTCAGATATACTGAGGCTGATGAAACATTAAGAAGTTGCAAAGGACCAGAGTGCCATAAGTTCAATGGTGGGAAGAAATGATGGAACTTTTGTAAAAAATTATCCTTACACAAATTTTTTCCTATTTACCACAGTATATCATGATAAAAATGATAAAAGGATGAACAAAGGTCAAAGAGTATAAAAGCAGTTAAAGAGTATCAGTGAAACGAAATAATCAACATAGAATTACTGAAGAGGACAACATCAAGCCAAGATATAGGGCCTGCCTCCAGCACATTCTTAAAAGAAGGAAACAACACAACATCAGTTATCATTTTTCTTATCTACGAGACCATCTGTCTCTATATTGTTGTAAAATACTTATTAGTTATCCTAGATAATATCTCAATTTGTTATGAGATATTTTGTATGATTTTTTGTATGGATATTTGGGTTCCAATCTTCAGATGTGAAAATGTAATGACTTCATGGACTGTTTTACTTCATATAATATATTCAAAACAACGTTTTTTCTTGTGAAAAAAAAATGATTAATGTTTATCACTCTGCCTTCAAAACTAGCGATGCTGGTCTATGTTGCTGGTTTATTGATATGGTCTCATGGTCTTTTTATATTTGGGACATATCACACTCCTCACATGATTAGCGTTTTTCTCTGTTCAAGGATTTTGGGTACTTTAATTTGTATTTGGAACAATGGACTTCGGTACTCTATTTGTTGCTTTACTATTCTACATACTGCTATTTCACTTTCTTATAGATGCCTCGAGCATATTTGGATGCTTTCTCGGATTGTCGATAATCTCCATGTGGACCATTACTGGGTTTTATATCAAGTCCCTGTATGTGACATGGGGTATTTTTCTATCACTGTCTGGGGTGGGACTTCCACATTTATGGATGGATATTTGGGTTCCAATCTTCAGATGTGAAAATGTAATGACTTCATGGACTGTTTTACTTCATATAATATATTCAAAACATCATTTTTTCTCTTGTGAAAAAAAATGATTAATGTTTATCACTCTGCATTCAAAACTAGCGATGCTGGTCTATGTTGTTCGTTTATTGATATGGTCTGATGGTATTTTTATATTTGGGACATATCACACTCCTCACATGATCAACGTTTTTCTCTGTTCAAGGATTTTGGGTACTTTAATTTGTATTTGGAACAATGGATGTCGGTACTCTATCTGTTGTTTTACTATTCTACATACTTCTATTTCACTTTCTTATAGATGCCTCGGGCATATTTGGATGCTTTCTGAGATTTGTCGATAATCTCCATGTGGACCGTTACTGGGTTTTATATCAAGTCCCTGTATGTGACTTGGGGTATTTTTCTATCATTGTCTCGGGTGGGACTTCCACTTTTCTGGATGGATATTTGGGTTCCAATCTTCAGATGTGAAAATGTAATTACTTCATGGACTGTTTTACTTCATATAATATATTCAAAACATCATTTTTCCTCTTTTAAAGTTTCATTTAAAAAAAAAAAATTGAACCTGTCGTCGCTATACCGATGCCTTGTAAGCGTTGGAATTGTGACCGATTAGAAACGTCGGAAGAGCGACAGTATAAAAATGTCGGACGAGCGACGTTCCAAACGTCGGACCACATTTCATCGGAATTGTGACAGTTTACAAATGTCGGACCACATTTCATCGGAATTGTGATAGTTTACAACTGTAGGAAGAGCGACGTCCAAAACGTCGGACCACATTGCGTCGGAATTACGACAGTTTACAAACGTCGGAAGAGCGACGTTCAAAACGTCGGACCACATTTTGTCGTAATTGTGACAGTTTACAGACGTCGGAAGAGTGACGTTCAAAACGTCGAACCACATTTCGTCAGAAGTGCGATAGTTTACAAAGGTCGGAAGTGCGACGGATTGGGAAACGTCGGAAGAGTGACGCTTGTTTGGGAGCGACGGAAAAAGTGTCGATAGTGCGACACTTTTTAATTGCGTCGGAATTGCGATGGTATGGTAAACCACATTTTTCCCACCCTCAAACTGTCGCTCTTGCGACGACTATGTGTCAGAATAGCGACGAATTGGCCATCGGAATTTCCGCCAAATTTTCTAGTGTACTGATGTTCCTCCCAAACTTTAAGAGCGGCAATGACGTCCAACTGTTCCCCCATGCTTCCACCGAAAATCTCAGGTTGACAGTAGAATTTTTCTGCTGTGACCTCAAGACGCCAAGTCTAGTTAAGCCAGAAAACTTCAGGAATTACTGAGTGTTTTTCCACTGGTCTCTACCAGCTCAGGAAAATCTCCACCCTTCCTTAGCCCATGAACATGTTGGAAATACTGAGAGGGGGGTGAATCAATATTTCTTTTCAATTGTTAATTTTACCAGTTAGATCACTTATATTTAGAACAAAAAATGAAAAATGATGGAATAGATACTTTTATTAATTTCTTCTTTACAATAAGTAAAGTACAATAATGTTATAGGGCTCCAACCTTAGATGAAGACTCCAATCTTCTAGGCTCCAACCTGTATTGTGCCAAGCACTGACTTGGTCTTTCCAAGGCTCCAACCTTGTCAATTCTGAGGCACCAACCTCAAGGGCTCCTGTAGGTTTTAACCCTGTATAGAAATTATATACTAACGAATCTTAAAACAGAAAATAAACAATAGCGAGAGAATAAAACATAAAATAGATAAACATAGAGATTTTCCCCTCGATCCCAAATCGGGATGACCAGCTTGATTTTTCATTATATTCCTTTTAGTGTTACAACACACATATATATATATATATGCATGCCGAAGCATACATAAACCCCAATCCATTAACCTTGGATTAGAACATAAATGTAGTTCCCTTGACCGGATCTACAAAATACCAGGGGCCGAAAACCATTGTACCCCAAAACCATGTACAAACCCATGCACAAAACCATGGGTGGATCCGCCCACTGGAAATTAAGGACCAAATTTTTTTCTAGGGTGCTGCCCTGGACCCTGACAGGGGGGGCGACAAGGGGGGGCTGTCGCCCCCCCTGTGACCCCCCCAATGTTGCACCCAACGCAATGTACAGGGGGGGCTATCGCCCCCCTGTGACCCCCCCAATGTTGCACCCAACGCAATGTATAGGGGGGGCTATCGCCCCCCTGTGACCCCCCCGCGTGTGATTAATCGTGGAAATAATATAACAAAAACCCAACGTTCTCCCACTTGTTGTTTTTCTACAGAGGGCCACAGGAGCGCTGAGTCATTAGCCCAACTTTGAAACACCCATTGTTTCTCTACACCAAGAGAACTTCTGAGTGCTCATAGACTTTGTCAATGCATCTGCAACATTGTTCAAAGTGTCCACCTTTACCAACAACACCCTTTTATCTTCAACCATATATCTCACAAAGTGATATTGAAAATAAATGTGCTTTGTCTTTGAATGATAAGCATGGTTCTTAGCCAAGAAAATTGCACTTTTGCTATCACAGTCTATCCTTATAGCTTGCTGTACCAACCCCATACTTGAACACAATCTTTGCAACCAAACTGCTTCCTTGCTTGCATGAGTGGTTGCCATGTATTCTTCCTATGTAGTTGAAAGAGCCACTATAGACTATCTTTTACTCATCCAACTAACTGCACCTCCAAATAGGCTAAACACATACCCACTTGTAGATCTTCTTTGATCGAGATCTCCAGCCCAATCTGCATCAAAAAAACCACGAATGTCCAACACTCTTTCCAATCTTGGTCTTCTGTGGTAGCACAAGCCATAATCACTAGTGCCACACAAATATATGAAAACCCGCTTCACTGCAGTCCAATGCTCCTTCCCTGGGTTTGACATAAACCTACTCAATACTCCCACTGCACATGCAATGTATGGTCTAGTACAGACCATTGCATAAATTAGGCTACCCACTGCACTTGCATATGGAACAAGGGATATATCCTCCTCTTCTTCTTGTGTCTTGGGACACTGTTCAGCAGACAGCTTTGTACCTACAGGAATCGGAACATTCACCAGTTTACTAACCTGCATATTGAACCTATGCAATATAGTCTTGGCATACGTCCTCTAGTTTACTAGAGCTTCCTCTTTGCTCGATCTCTCTTAATTTCCATGCCCAAAATATAGTTTGTAGCACCAAGATCCTTCATGTCGAATTTGTAGAACAGTTGGGTCTTCAAATCTTCGATAATTTCTTTGTAATTTCCAATCAACAACATATCATCCACATACAAGACCAAATAAATAACATGATCACCAATTAATTTAAAATAAACACAATGATCCTCCTTGCTTCTCGTGAAGCCAAGTACCCGTATTTAAGTATCAAATTTCTGATACCACATCCTTAGTGATTCTTTTAACCCATACAAATACTTCTTTAACTTGCATACTAGTTCTTTCTTCCCCTTCACCATAAAGCCTATAGGTTGTTTCATGTAGATCTCCTCTTCCAAATCCCCGCGAAGAAATGTTGTCTTCACATCCATCTGTTCTACCTCAAAATCAAATGCAGCAACAACAAATAAAAGTAATCTAATAGAAGTAACTTTGGCAACAAGAGAAAAATATCACCAAAATCAATTCCCAACACTTGGGAATAACCTTCTGCTACCAACCGAGCTTTGTATTTCTCCACCTTTCCTTCTACATGATCTTCTTCTTAAACACCCATTTTCTTCCGATGGGCTTCCTTCCAGCCAGCAACTCCACCAGATCCCAAGCCTCATTTTTATGCAAGGATGGCATTCATCAACCATGACCTCCTTCCAGAGTTTTCCATCCTCTAAATCTACTGCCTCCATAACAGTTCTGGGATCATCATCAGTTATAGTTAAAGCAAAATTTTAACAGAAAGAAGATGGAATATACCTTTCTGGTTGTCTTCTTTCCTGAACTAATCTTCTCACAGCTGGAGTTTGTGGCTCTTCCTCTTCTATGTCTTTTTCTGTTGTAGAGTCTGATTCATCTCCTTTAGTTCAAACTCTATCTTCTCAGGTTCCTTTGGTAGGACTTCATGTTTAAAAACATATTTCACCTCTCTAAACACCACATCTAAGTTGTACACAACCTTCCTTGTTTTCGGGTTCCAAAGCTTGTAACCCTTTAAACCATCCTTATACCCAATAAATATGCACCTTTAGATTTATTATCCAACTTGGTCATTTTCTCCTTTGGAACATGTACATATGCATCACATCCAAATATCCGCAGATGTGAAAGAGAGGGTTTCTTGTTATTCCATACCTCATGTTGAGTCTTATCCTCCAATGTTGATGAAGGTGATCTGTTAACTAGGTAACATGCAGTCTCCAACGCCTCGCAGTGCTTGTCCTAAGCTGGTACCATGAGCATGCTAACATTTTCCATCGGCGTTACGATTTCATTCTTTACTTAACTCTTTGTTTCTTTGAGAGTGTGTGTATGGAGTAGTCTTCTATCATTGATATACCATACTTCATACAGAACTCTTCAAATTCTTTCTTGCAGAACTCCCCACCATTATCTTTCCTCGGCACCTTTATCTTCTTCTCTGTCTGCTTTTCCACCAGAGCCTTAAATTATTTAAATCTTTCAAATACTTTAGATTTCTTCCTCAAGAAATATATACATGTATTCCTTGAGAAGTCGTCTATGGATGAAACACAGTACACAGACTTACAGAGTGATGGAACCGACATAGGTCCATACACATCACTGTGCACAAGCTCTAATATAGTGTTCGCCCTCTTAGCACCAGAAGGAAAACTCACCCGATTCTGCTTCCCATATACACATTGTTCACACAAATCTAAATCCAAAGAGTTATTAGATATACCTTATACCATACCATTTCCATGCAGTATCCGAAGGCCCTTCTCTCCAATATGTCCAAGTCTTTGATGCCATAGCATGGTCTTTTCTCCAGAGACCACCAAGCTTTCCGCTCCACTTTCGGGAACCACAGAACTATTTCATCCATCAATAAAAGTGTTGCCCTGAAACTTGTACAAAGTTCCAATCCGAACTCCCTTCATTAATACTAGTGCTCCCCAAACCATCTTATAGGTATCTTTCTCGAACACTGGTTTTACACCTGCATCATCCATCTTGCTTACAGAAATTAGATTTATGGCCAATGCAGGAATGTGCAAACACCAGGAAGTGTTCTAATCCTTCCACCTTGCAGCTTCAGCTTGAATTTTCCATGTCCAACGATTTTGGCCTTCCTATCATCACCTAAGAAGACATCACTACCATCATATTTATCATACTCGCAGAACCACTCCCTATGGGGAGTGAAGTGAAAGGATGCACCCGAGTCAATCAACCATGACTCATGATCTACATGTGTATTTGAAGAAGAAGCCCAATACACATCCCCACCTTCATCCGAGGTGGTTTTTGCCTCTGCAGAAGGAGCTTCATCGGATCCCTTTCCTTTCTTTCCTCCTTTAGGATTACGGAGCCTTCTTACCCCCTCCTTCCTTTACGCATTTCCAGCACACCTTTACAAACTTTCCAGGAGATTTAGATCTCCCTCTGGGTCTAGATCTCAGCATGAAACCTTATTCTTGTTTCTATTTTGGGACCTTCCTCGTATAGATAAGGCATCTCCATTCTGACCCTCCATATTTCTTTGTCTCATTTCCTTCGACAGCAAGGCTGAGACAATGTCATCAAAATTCAAGGTAGTTGTATTTCTACCTATTGCAATAACCAGACTGTCCCACGAGTCTGGTAGAGAACACAACAAACTGATGCACTTATCTTCATTTGAGATTTTAATATCAATAGATGAAAAATGACTTACCACAATATTGAAGGCGTTCAAATGCTCTATCACCGAGTCTCCATCCTTCATCCTCAGGTTATACAACTTTTTCCGCAGGAAAAATTTATTCACCAGAGACTTAGATTGGTACAAACTCCCTAGCTTGTCCCACAAGGTCTTCGCCGTAGCTTCCCTAGATAAATTCAACAATATTGAATCTGAGACACACAATCGTATTGTGCTCTTTGCCTTCCGATCCAGCTTCTTCTAGTCTTCATCTGACATTGCCGTTGGTTTAGTACCCGGATCTACCGCAATCCACTGATCTTTATCCATCAGCAGATCCTCCATCTTAAGCTTCCACAACTCAAAAATCTGACCATTAAATTTCTTGATCTCTATCTTCCCACCGCTTGCCATCTTCTTTCACCACAAGAATTGATCCCACAGATCTCCCACTGAACAGGGTCTACCTCAAGCCCGAGAAAAAAACCCCTCAGCAACAAAGGCGACCCCTTGAAGCCAAAATTGCTCTGATACCAAATGTAGGTTTTAACACTGTATAGAAATTATCTACTAACGAATCTTAAAATAGAAAATAAATAATAACGAGAGAATAAAACATAAAACAGATAAACACAGATATTTTCCCCTGGATCCCAAATCGGGACGACCAACTTGATTTTTCATTATATTCCTTTTAGTGTTACAACACATATATATACATTCTGAAGCATACATAAACCCTAATCCATTAACCTTGGATTAGAGCATAACCATAGTTCCCTTGACCGGATCTACAAAATACCAGGGGCTGAAAACCATCGTACCCTAAAACCATGTGAAAAACCATGCACAAAACCATGGGCAGATCCGCCCACCAGAAAATAAGGATCAAAAATTTTTCCGGGGCGCTGCCCCGGACCCTGACAGGGGGGCCTACCACCCCCTCGAAATTGCGCCCAACGCAACATACATGGGGGGCTATCACCCCGTTTGTGATCCCCTTGTGCGTGATTAGTCGTGGAAAGAATATAACACAAACCCAATAGCTCCAACCCTATATCTGATACAGGCTCCAACCTAGTCTCTTGAGGATTCCTATCCTCTAGGGCTCCAACCCACTTCTTCAAATATTCAATATGGATTTGACGATTTTTCAAGGCTCCTAATATCTTCTACAACCAGCCTTGACAATATATTAACCTTCAGTACTGCCCTCAAATGATCTCCAAGGAAATTAGCTTATCAATGGAAAATTTTCTTCTCATGAAGGTGTCTCCACAAATCTTCATGGTGCCCAAACAAAATTCTCCAAGGTTACCTCATGATGGCTTCAATGCATCATGGTCTTCAAGGATCTCCACAAATATTCAATATGTTGCTTCGCAGATTTCTCCAATACTTCATTTATCTATCCTGCTTTAAAGGACTGTCAACCACTGTTCTCAACAGATATGCCCTTCAAATTTCAAGGGTTCTTCAACAATGTTTTGGTAATGCTTCTCTTCAAGATGTATATAGCCCAAACTGTCCTATAAGGCATCTCCAATTACAACTAAAAAATATTCCAAAGGCAACTTCAAAATGTCTCCAGTGGATTCTCCAAATGAACCTTCTAAGTTAGCTCCAGGGAAAACATGTATGCTATAAATATGATATTCAAAATAAGTCCAAAGAGTGTGATGCTACAACTGTAACCTGAGCTTCTTCTGAGCAAAAATTTTGAACCTTTTTTTCAAGATGAATGTCTTTGAGTTAACTCGAAAAGGATGTTTGTCCAAGCCCTCCACAACTGAGCACCATTTTTCCTACTATAATTGAGTCTCCTTGCTAATCCTTCCACCGAGGCGACTGTTACAAGCCTCCAAAACTTGTTCACTGCACAAGTGAAAATAGGTGGCTGCTACACAACTGTCCAGGAGATCGCGAGCCTTAAAAATCCGATTTGTCTTCAAACTTGGCTTTAGCTTCGAGTCCTCCAACAGTCCTGTCACTTTCTACACTCTTACTTCACCTCCAACCCTCTTCCAAAGCTGCGACCTTCTTCAAAAAGAGAGGTATGTCCAACGCAATAAGCTACACGTTCAAATATCTGTCATAAATGGCATCCACAAGTTTAGACCTGTGTCACAATTTGCTGCCACAAGTTTGATCTTCTTGCACATGTAATATATCACAAAATTCGGTTTCAATCTACTTCTAAAGTTTATTCGTATGCCCATAACTCAATCTTCTACGTCCTCCTTAGGTCTGAGTTCTGAAATGGGTGATTTTTCTCTATTTCGACCCCTCCATAGATATATTTGAGTTGCCACAGATGTATTAGAGTTGCCACAGGTGTATCAACCTACCACAGGTTAAATTATTATGCAATCTAAGCTTCTTGGAAGATTACTATTCTGAGGTGATTGTTCTGAGGTGAGATTCTTTAGGTTGATGAAATAGGTTTGAGTTTGTGCCTCCACGGATTCGTTTTGAGAAACATGTCCGAGTTGGATACATAAATTTATGAGTCTAGATCCACGGGTCTGTAATAATAACGAAGGTTCATAGTTTTTCAATTAAAGAAAATGGACCAAATGTCTGCAATTTTGAAATTTTCTATTGCATCAATAGTCCGCAATTATACATAGATTTTCCTTTCAGATGATGCATAGTAATTTTCACTGAGCCAAAAAAAAAAAATATCCAAGATTATCTTGTTATTTTTCTTGAGTTCATGAGTTGTGAACTCGCAATATCCTTCTCTGTAATAGATGACCGAAAGGATGAGAAGAAATGAGGTTTTGAGGTTTTATATTTATAGTAGTTTATCAAATTTGAAAGGTCATGTCTGTTTGGAGGGAGGCCAACATTTGTGACTGAGTTTAGGTCGGCTCAAGGACAGATTTATTTTGTTTAGCTTGAAAAAAATCATATCTCCCAAACCACTTGGAGTTTTTGGCCAAGTAATAGCTCATTGGAAAGCTAAAATTATGCTCTAATGGATGGTGAAGGTCTCACAAAAAAATTCTGCCTCTAAGATGGTGAAAAATTATTTTCCTTTGTGACTGTCCTTAAATTTTATGCATAAAAAAGTTTGGGACAACATGAGGAATGTTAGGTGTTGATGATTAGGACAGAAAGAGGTTCTTAGTGTCATCATGTAAATTATCCATGTCATCATGACATCATGTAATAGTGCATTGATATGTCATCAACCATAGTGCAACATTTACTAATTTGTTATCAAGAGAGCGTCAAGGTAGTCTTCCAACCGCCATTCATATTATTAAATGAAATCTTCCAGCAATTTCATCATCTGCCATCATATGACATCAAGTGATATCCAAGTTCTTCATGTCATATCTCCAAACATTTTTCATGTCATCAAATCGTCCTCCATGTCATTAAGTAGTCTCCAACCATGTCATCAAGACCTTCATCAAGTGCCATCACGTATGACATCATCAAGTGTGTTCATTCATGTATAGTCCTTCAATAGTGTAGTATCCATCAAGGGTAAGGACATCATCCGGGTTATAGGCTTATTCATCAAGAGCAAGGATACATGAGGTTATGACATCACAAGAATATTTGTCATCCCAATAATGCTATATTGACATCAATGAAAATATTGATTAACAATATCCCCCTTTGTCATTGATGGAAATATTCTTGCCCTTCCAATAGTCTCTCCCCCTTTGACATCAATGGAAAATGGGGTGATCAAGTACTCCCCCCATCGAGATGCCTTTTTTTTTTTCAACAATAGTAATTCTTCATAGGTATGTTACTCCCCCTGTCATGGTGCTCTTCTTTCTGGCAATGTGGTCCATGATAGATGTGGCTACATTTCTTCAATGGAGTTTCTCTCGAGAGATGATCTATCAAAGGATGATTGCCCATGTGTGACTCATCAAGGATTTCATAGGGCCCATTCATGGATAGCTTATGCAAAAAAAGCTCAAGAATCACAAACTCCCCCTAAATGTATGCATGGTCTCATTTTGGCAGAGTTTCATTATCAATCACTTGGAATATCAAGGATGACTTCATCAAGCCAACAACATGTGTGGTTGGTTGGAGTGTTCAAAATATTTTTAGAGTCAATTTGCTTCCTTCTCCATACTTGCGTAACTTTCTTCTCTAGCTTGGTTGTTATAGTTTTAGCTTGTTTAGGGACCCAAATCAAGTTCAATTCGTGAGCCATATGCCCAATTTTATGGCAATTCAAGCATTCCATTCTGCTAATAAATGAGGATGCATGATTTCTTCTTGAAAAGTTGCTTCTAGGAGATTAACGGGAACCATTATATTTGTCTTTGTGATATTCCCTACAATCTTTTGCCACGTGCCCAAAGTTTGTACAAGAATAACAATAACCAAGAAATATACTTTGGTACCTAGGAGATGAAGAGTTACTTGAAGTAATTTTGAAGTATTTTTTCCTTGGGATTCTTTGATGATATTCATTGCCTTTTGTGTTCTTGACACCATATAAAAGTCTCCTTGGAGTATAATTTCTTCTGTTTTTGTCTTCATTCTTCTCCTTGCCTTTGCTAAAACTGGGAGCATCAACATTTCTTTCTAGGTTCCTCACATCTTTATTGTTTGAAGCATTATAATTCTTGCTTGAGGATTCACTTGCATAGCCAAGACCTGATTTATCAAGGGGAGACCTTTGATGACTTAGGATTTCATCTATGGTTTGAGAGCTTTTCAAGTTCTTATTCAACAAGTCAACTTCCTTTTTAAGAAAGACAATTTCTCCTTTCAACTTTTCAAAATATTCATCTTTCATAGTTTCTTCTTCATTTCTTCCATCATCCTTATTGCTTCATGTGCTTTGATTTTAAGGGAGCTGATATTTGATTTCATTATGAAGACTTCTTCATTCTCCTTTGATAGACTACTCTCCATTTCTTCTTTTATTCTTGTAGCTTCACATGTTTCGTCCTGGAGAAGATTGATGTTTGATTTTAGTTTCAAGATTTATTCATCCTTTTCTTCTAGTGGGCATATCATGGTGTTTCTCTCCTTTTCTACTTCATTAACTTGTCCTTCTATGAATGCCAAAGTTTCCATCACCTTCTCAGCTCCTTGCGCTTGTTTCCTTTCTTCTTCTAGTTGAGATCTAAGAGAGGAGACCTCTTCCTTGTATTCACCAATATCTACTTCAAGATTGTTGAAGCTCTTAAGTCTTTGTTCAAGGTGGCTTGACAAAGTTTCTTCCCTTTTCTTTGCCTTATCCAATTGATTTGTCATAGATATGACTTCTTCATGATGCTTTCTTTTGTTTTGATGAAATTCCTCTTTAAGTTTGGAGAGCTCCTCATCTCTTTATTGTACTTGAATCTTGACAAAGTCAAATTCCTTCCTTGTCTTGTCTTGGTTACCATCTTGCACTTTCTTCTTAAGTTCCTCATTTTCCTTTTTCAAACTATTAATCTCTTCCATGGAAGCCATAAGTTTATTCAAGAGATCTTCTTCAAAGTCTTCTTTTTTCTCTTCGTCTCCTAGGTCTTCTTTAGCCTTGTTGTCATCTCTCTTATCTTTAGCTTCCTTGACAGATTCTAGAATTATTTCCTGTTTTCCATCATATTCTTGACTAAAGATAATTTTCAACTCTCCTTTTGAGTGAAGATCATGAAGTTTGTCCCATATGACTTTTGCTGACGAACATTTTTCAAAATTGGCCTTCACAGAATTTGGTAACCCATTCAAAATTGCCTTCATTGCTCTTCATTGTACTCCTTGGATTCTTCATCCATTGTGTCATTAGTAATCACTGATTTCCAAACTTCAATTCCTTGAGTCTTCAAGAAATTCCTCATTCTTGCCACCCATATATCAAAATTTCCATTGAACAATGGAGCCTTCGCAAATTTATTTACTTCAATTTCAATGGTTGAGGAAGACATGTATTTAGGAGGATTGGAGAATTTATTTCTTGGCTTTTCCATTTGTGTTCTAATGATCAACCTTCAAGCTATTAGGCTTTGAGTGAAGGTACTGGCTTTGATACCAATTGTTGGAAATACTGAGAGGGGGGTGAATCAATATTTCTTTTCAATTGTTAATTTTACCAGTTAGATCACTTATATTTAGAACAAAAAATGAACAATGATGGAATATATACTTTTATTAATTTATTCTTTACAATAAGTAAAGTATAATAATGTTATAGGGCTCCAACCCTAGTTGAAGACTCCAATATTCCAGGCTCCAACCTGTATTGTGCCAAGCACCGTCTTGGTCTTTCTAAGGCTCCAACCTTGTCAATTCTGAGGCACCAAACTTAAGGGCTCTAACCCTATATCTGATACAGGCTCCAACCTGGTCTCTTGAGGACTCCTATCCTCCAGGGCTCCAACCCACTTCTTCAAATATTCAATATGGATTTGACAATTTTTCAAGGCTCCCAATATCTTCTGCAACCAGCCTTGACAATATATTAACCTTCAGTACTGCCCTCAAATGATCTCCAAGGAAATTAGCTTATCAATGACAACTTTTATTCTCATGAAGGTGTCTCCACAACTTTTCATGGTGCCCAAACAAAATTCTCCAAGGTTACCTCATGATGGCTTCAATGCATCATGGTCTTCAAGGATCTCCACAAATCTTCAATATGTTTCTTCGCAGAGTCTCCAATACTTCATTTATCTATCCTACTTTAAAGGACCTTCAACCACTGTCATCAACAGATCCGCCCTTCAAACTACAAGGGTTATTCAACAATGTTTTGGTAATGCTTCTCTTCAAGATGTATATAGCCCAAAATATCCTGTAAGGCGGCTCCAAGTACAACTCAAAAATATTCCAAAGGAAACTTCAAAATGTCTCCAATGGATTCTCCAAATAAACCTTCTAAGTTAGCTCTAGGGAAAACATGTATGTTATAAATATGATGCCCAAAATAAGTCCAAAGAGTGTGATGCTACAACTATAACCTGAGCTTCTTCTGAGCAACAAGTCTGAGCCTTTTTTTCAAGATGTTTGTCTTTGAGTTAACTTGAAAAGGATGTTTGTCCAAGCCCTCCACAACTAAGCACCATTGTTCCTACTATAATTGAGTCTCCTTGCTAATCCTTCCACCAAGGCGACTGTTACAAGCCTCCAAAAATTGTTCACTACACAAGTGAAAACAGGTGGCTACTACACAACTGTCCAGGAGACCGTGAGCCTTACAAATCCGAGTTGTCTTCAAACTTGACTATAGCTTCAAGTCCTCCAACAGTCCTATCACTTTCTACACTCTTACTTCACCTCCAACCCTCTTCCAAAGATGTGACCTTCTTCAAAAAGAGAGGTATATCCAACACAATAAGCTACATGTTCAAATCTCTGTCATAAATGGCATCCACAAGATTAGACCTCTGTCACAATTTGCTACCACAGGTTTGATCTTATTTCACATGTAATATATCACAAAATTCGGCGTCAATTTGCTTCTAAAATTTATTCGTATGCCCATAAATCAATCTTCTACATCCTCCTTAGGTTTGAGTTCTTAAATGGGTGAATTTTCTCTATTTCGACCCCTCCATAGATATATTTTAGTTGCCACAGATGTATCAGAGTTGCCACAGGTGTATCAAGATACCATAGGTTAAATGATTATGCAATCTGAGCTTCTTGGCAGATTACTATTCTGAGGTGATTGTTCCGAGGTGAGCTTCTTTAGGTCGAGGAAACAGGTTTGAGTTTGCGCCTCCACGGATTCGTTTTGAGAAACATGTCCGAGTTGGATTCATAAATTTATGAGTCTAGATCCACAGGTCTATAATAATAACGAAGGTTCATAGTTTTTCAATTAAAGAAAACAGACCAAATGTCTGCAATTTCAAAATTTTCTATTGCATCAATAGTCCGCAATTATTCGTAGATTTTCATTTCAGATGATGCGTAGTAATTTTCACTGAGCCAAAAAAAAAAATCCAAGATTATCTTGTTATTTTTCTTGAGTTCATGAGTTGTGAACTCATTATATCCTTCTCTGTAATAGATGACCAAAAGGATGATAAGAACTGAGTTTTTGTGATTTTATATTTATAGTAGTTTATCAAATTTGAAAGTTCACATCTGTTTGGAGGGAGGCTGACATGTGTGACTGAGTGTAGGTCGGCTCAAGGACAGATTTATTTTATTTAACTTGAAAAAAATCATATCATCCAAACCACTTGGAGTTTCGGGCCAAGCAATATCTCCCAAACCACTTGGAGTTTCGGGCCAAGCAATATCTCATTGGAAAGATAAAATTATGCTCTAACGGATGGTGAGGGTCTCACAAAAAAATGATTCCTCTAAGATGGTGAAAAATATTTTTCTTTGTGATTGTCCTTAAATTTTATGCATAAAAAAGTTTGGGACAACATGAGGAATGTTTGGTGTTGAATATTAGGACATCAAGAGGTTCTTAATGTCATCATGTAAATTATCCATGTCATCATGACATCATGTAATAGTGCAGTGATATGTCATCAACCATAGTGCAACATTTACTAATTTGTTATCAAGATAGTGTCAAGGTAGTCTTCCAACCGCCATTCATATTATTAAATGAAATCTTCCAGCAATGTCATCATCTGCCATCATATGACATCAAGTGATCTCCAAGTTCTTCATGTCATGTCTCCAAACATTGTTCATGTCATCAAATCGTCCTTCATGTCATTAAGTATTCTCCAACCATGTCATCAAGACCTTCATCAAGTTCCATCACGTATGACATCATCAAGTGTGTTCATTCATGTATAGTCCTTCAATAGTGTAGTATCCATCAAGGGTAAGGACATCATCCAGGTTATAGGCTTCTTAATCAAGAGCAAGGATACATGAGGTTATGACATCACAAGAATATTTATCATCCCAATAATGCTATATTGACATCAATGAAAATCTTGATTAACAGAACAGAACCCCTACTCCTCATTTGGATGAGTCTCTTACCCCCAGAGGAGCAGGTAACTGTTCAAACTGTCCAACCACCTTTCAGTTCTTGGAAAACATTTACCATCACCCTTTTAATTTTACTTTCCTTAACTAATTTTATTATTTCATAATTAAAACAAGGAAAATAACTTTTTCCAACAAATTACTAATTGTCTCAGTCTTTTTTCCTTAAACAATATTTAAAAGTCATTTTAACTAGTTAACAACTAGTTAGCAATAAATGAAGCTTATATCACATTGGTATATTCTAAAAATGAAGAAGAGAATTTTGAACACTTAGCAATAGTATTGAGATTTTTGAGAGAGCATCAGTTGTATTCTAAGCTCAACAAGTGTAGTTTCTTTCAAACATAGTCACGTTACTTGGGACATTGGTTTCCAAGGCAGGCATATCAGTGGATCCAGAAAAGGTAAGATCTATCATGGAGTGGTAAGCTCCTAGGAATGTGGATGAAGTAAGGTCTTTCATAGGGTTAGTAGGTTATTATAGCAGGTTCATCAGAAATTTCTCACATATTTCTTATCTTATACCATCATTGCAAAGGAAAGGTAAGAATTTTGAATGGACATAGGAATGTGCATCCAATTTTGAGAAGTTAAATAATTTGTTGACACATGCTCTAGTGTTAAATATCGCAGATCTAAACAAAGAGTTTGTGGTATGTACATATGATTTCAAGAGAGGGCTTGGTGGAGTCCTTATGCAGGAAGGAAAAGTGGTATGTTATGAGTCACAAAAACTAAATGAGGATGAGCAGAACTGTCAGAAACATGATCTTGATTTGGCACTGATCATTCTTGCATTGAATATGTGGAGGCACAATCTTCTGGGAAGATGATTTGTATTGATGAGTGATCGCAATGGATTGCGGTATATATTTGACCAACCGAATCTAAAAGTAGGGAAAGCTAGATGGTTGGCCATGATCAATGAATTTGACTTTGAGATCAGGTATATAAAAGGTCAAGAGAAAAATGTTTCACATGCTCTTAGAAGGAAGGTACAGGTGAATCATATAGCGACTATGAGTTCCTATGGGAAATATCTATAGGAAAGTATATTGCAAGTAGGTTAGTAGGATGTTATGTGTATGGATATTAGGAACAAATTACAGCATAGTACAGGTACAGGTACATGTAGTGGTACAGGTACAGGTACAGGTACAGGTGTAGGAGCATAGGATGTGGACTTTCATCTCACAACATATCATTTGTTCAGGTTTAGAATCAAGATATATGTCTCAGACAAGATTGAACTCAAGAAGGTGATCTTGAGGGATTTTCATGTGAAACCGTATTCAAGTCACCCATCCTATCAAAAGATGCTAAAAATAGTAAAGAAATTTTACTATTGGCCGAATTTGAATAGAGACATAGCAGATTTTATGGCTAGGTGCTTCGATTGTCAACAGGTCAAGGTAGAGTGTAAACATCTAGGTGGACTACGACAACTGATACTGATTCCAAAGTGCAAATGGGAGGTCATTTCCATGGAATTTATCAAATGTGTACTAAGGACATATAGACAGCATGATTCCATTATGGTTGTGGTTGATAGGTTGACGAAGGTAGCCCACTTCATTCTAGTGAAGCCTACATACTTAGCGAATGATGTAGCATGGGTCTTTATCAGGGATGTGGTCAGATTGCATGGTGTTCCACAGATGATTTTTTTAGACGGGGATGCGAAGTTCACTTCCAAGTTTTGGAAGGATTTTTTTGAAGGTTTGGGCACATGTTTGGCCTTCAGTACATCTTATCATCCACAGACAGATGGAAATACAAAGAGGGTTAACAGGATATTGGAGGACATTTTGAGGATGTATGTGATTCATCAATAATGAAAGTGGGAAGAGTATATTCCATTGGTAGAGTTCGATTACAACAATGAGTATCAAGAATATTTGAGAATGAGTCAATTTAAGGTCTTTTACGGGAAAATTTGCAATACTCCCACCAATTGGAGTGATCCATTTAATAGGGTGTTAATTCGACCAAACATGTTGGTGAAGATGGAACATGAAATGTAGGTAATCAAGAAGAATATTAAAGAAACACAGGATAGGAAGGAGAGCTATGCATATCAAAACAAGTTGTTTAAGGAGTTTCGGGTTGGGGAGTAGGTGTATTTATGCATCAAGCCAATGAAGATATCCTTGTGGATCGGATCATGTGCCAAGCTGGAACCTCGATTTTGTGGTCCTTTTAAGATTCTCGAGAGGATTGGATCAGTAGCCTATCTAATTTCACTACCTCCGAAAATGAAATTCCATGATGTTTTCCATGTTTCATTGCATAAGAAGTATGTTAAATACAATGATCATGTGATTGGTTGGTTTTTCTTGCAAGTGGAGCCAGAAGGAGAATTCCAGCTGAAATTGCAATGCATTTTGCATAGAAAGATGCTCATACTCTGGAACCGAGCAATCGAGCAGGTTAAAGTCTAATGGAAACTCTTTGGACCCGATGAAGCTACATGGGATATGGTGGATTAGATGAGGGCTATGTATCCTTCCTTATTCGTTGTTTGAGAAAATGTTTTGGCATGTGTTTTGGTATATGTTGGTATGATATTTTGGTATATGTAAATATGTATATGGATGTAAATACGCCCATGAGCTATGCTATAAAGCTCCAATAAGCGATGTGGGTATCATGTAATTATGATGTTATCCTGTTGTCATGTTGTCATGTTGGTTTTCTTCTCTGCAAGTTGATCATTGTAAATATTGCAATGAGATAAGATATAAAGCTCCATGGGTAGTATGTTTTGCTTACAACAATTGTGTTGGTTGTGGGTGTCGTTGAACATTGAGGCTGATGTTCCCCAAGGGGGAGAGTTCTCTAACAGCCCTGGTGAAAATTCCATGTAGAAAAGTTAATGAAGGAAAAATAATAACCAAGGTCATGGGACATGTATTCCAAGTTAAATGTTGGGAAAAAAATCCTAGTGTGGGTGCTCATATGGTTTATTATGGATACGGAAATTGGAAACGGAAATGGCTAAGTATTTTGAAAGGAAAACCGGCATTTATTGGCATTTATTTATGAAAAGGGAGGTGAAAGGTCACAAGTTTCATGTGAGGAGGAAAATGAAGGAAAATAATGGAAAATTGAAGAAATTAAAGGCCTTATTAATAAAGTCTTTTGAGGATCAGTTCAAAGACTTTTGTCAGTTCAATTTTGGAGCTCTCATTATATTATCTCTCTCACGTACTCTTGGACATTTATATTTTCTTGGAAAACTCTTGGAGAGTGTGGCATACTTGGAGTTTTGTATCAAGAAGGAAAAGGAAGAGCTAAAAAGTGCAAGAGGACATCAATACTAGTGAATACAACGGGTTTTGCTTGCAGGTATCGAGTTGCATGTATATTTCCTTGCTAGTTTTGGCATGCATGGCATATGCATGTGGTTTCTTGGTCATGATCTGTCATTGGCACGGAGGAATACCTGGATTGACAGTGGATTTTCCTAGCCTTTCCATTTCCTGTATAGCCATAGTGTTGTGGGTTCATTTCATTGTTTGTTTTTCTGGTTGGTTCTCATGTTCCTTTAGTTGTGGGTTGAGCTACTAATTCCTAGAGCCTTGGTTGGAAAAACACTCTGGAGCCCTATAACATCTTGGGTTGAGTTACTAGTCCTAGATCCTTGGTTGGAAAAATGCTTTAGAACCCTTGGTGGGTTGAGTTAGTCTTGGAGCCTTGGTTGGAAAAATTCTATGGAGCTCGGAAACAGTTGTGTGTTGAGTTACTAGTCTTGGAGCCTTGGTTGGAACAACCGATCTAGAGCCCTGGACAGCTTGGGTGGTGTTGAAGCCTCGAAAATTGCTACTTCAAACATTGGGGGATAACCACCTGGTCGGGGCCTTAGGACAACTCCTTTTCCGTTTAATGTGGTGGCTCCGACTGGATTGATAGGACCAGTTTCCTAATAACTTAAAATGGGTTGGTAATGGAATGATTGGATGGGTGGAAAATGGGACTAAAATGATTGAAATAATATATTCTAATTTAATCTATAGCTGATAAATAATTCTAAAACTAACCCGGGTATCAAATATGAATACAACTTTAAAATTGTTTCAATTAAACCAATAACCATGAAAATGTATTATAATTTAATTGAAATATGCAGTAACAAATAAAAATAACTCTGTTTAAGAAATTAAACAGAGTTATAATAATACATTGCATTCATCATTTTATATATCATTTGCATACACTGTAAAAGATGTTTATTTCTACACACTCAAATGATATGTATAAAGAAATATTATAAAACAATTACATATAAATGATAGAAAATTTTAAAGAGAATATCTCATAACATAAGAAAATTAATAGTGAATAGATAGAAATACCATATCCATCTTGATACTTTCCGATGCAATCCGATATCCAAATCCAACAACTTCAATGTAAAACAAACTCCAAGATACAAAAATGCAATTCTTAAAGGAAATTTTGCATAGAACCACCAGATGTGATCCTTTATAAAAATATAAGAGTCAATGGAGTACAGAAATGTAATGTCCAAGTCAAAATATTACAAATTCAGGACCGCTTTCTAAATGCATGAAAGGGGTTTAAATAGATACTTAATAAAACAAAATAACTAAAACTATTCCTAAAATCTATCTAATCAGAAATTTAGAAACATAATTGCGATCTTAAAGTGAACCCGATTCATTGATTGTCTCCTGTGTTTAATGTGCCCAGATGGTAGATCTTGAGCATATCTTGGATTTCTGTTGGACGACTCATTTTTGAATGTAATTGCCCAGTATACGTAGCATCAGAGAATTCAGGAATGATACAATGAATAGAATTAGAAAGGAATTTGATGGCCATCTGTTGATTGTGTGGCTTGATCAGATAAGTCCACATCATATCCCATGAAATTCCTTGAAGTTTGCTAATCTGTTGATTTTTATTGATTATCTCTTCCTTCCACCTGGAATCAGCTTCTTTTACTTTTGGTAATTTTCTTAGGGTACAATCTGAGATCAAATTAGTGGCGTACAAGCTGTCATTAACCAATTGTGTTGTATTATTCATCAAACTTTTAGCTCTTGATATGGCTCTTTTTTATTTCATCAACTGCTGTTCCCATTCCACAAATAAAATTTCCTTGTGTCTCTCCTCAATTCTAGGAAGACTAGCTTTTCTTCCTTGCTTTGTATCCTGCCATGAAAGGAATTCAGAAATTTTATCATCAGCATCATCAATTTCTTGCCTGAGAGTGACTGGTTAATCTATCAAAGATGATGTTATTTCGCACAAAGGCTCAACTTGTGCCAAATTTAGACAAAATTCATTTAACTGCTGAGATAGAAGTTTGTTTATTTCAAGAGTTTCAGTTCTGAATTGAGCTAACTTAGGATAATCCTTGAACTTGTCCAATGCTGATTGGAACGTTTTCTCTTGTTCAATCTTCACATTTTTCTCATTTTGCAGAATATTTGGTAATTTTTCTACCTCTTGACTCAAATTTTGCTGTTTGATCATCAATCTTCTTCTTTTCAATGCTAAGTTGCTCTTCTAGCTGTTTAGATCTGAGCTCTTGATCTTGCAATTGTTTTTCCAGCTGAACAATATTCTGTTGGTTCTCTATGGCCTATTCTTCTAACATAGCTATCTGTAAGTCTTTTTGTTTCATCAACTGGGAGACTTCAGAAGCTTTTTCTATAGTTTCAGCACTATAGGCACCTGCGTATTGAGATAATTTGGTGAGATCCTTTGACGAATTCACCTCAACATTTTTATAAACAATATTCATAAACTCCACCTGTGATGTTGAAAGTGCATCCTGATCAGTTCTTCTCCTCTTCCTCTATTTTATAACAACAAACCTATGCTTGGGACTGTAAAATACATCCAGAGGAGGAATTTCTTCTACTTTCAGCATAATCTCACCTGTGGGATTTTCAGGAATAACTTCCATATCTTGGTCTTCCAGAACATTAACTTGGGGATTATTCTGTTGTCCTATTTGCTGAGAAAATTTCTCATATTGACTTAGCAAATGGGGAGAAACTATAAGTTCAACAAATTCCACTAATTTTTCAGTAGTTTCCTTTCTTCCAGGTTGAGAATCTGGATTATTGCTCATATCTCCTTTCACTGGTTGTAGGCTTACTTCCCGTGTCTCCTTTCTTAGTATGTGTGTCGGTCTTAGTACCTGTGCTTTCTTTTCCTGTCTGAGCTGTAGATTTCTGATGAATATGTACATTGAGTTTATCAACTGTTTCTTTCTTCTCAGTATCAGTTTTGCTGCTAATATCTTCTTTCTGCACAACAAGATTAGTTCCTGTTACTTCTTTGCGAGATGTATCTTCTTTTTCTTTCTATTGTGACTCAGCCTCTTGCATAGGAACTCTTAATTGATCCAGAGGAGATTTGAGTAATCTCTGGCTTCTAAATAACATAAAATTATTCATCAGTCTAAAATTTAGACTTGGCTAAGTTATAGATTTGAGACAAATTATCAGCAGTAACAAACAAATCATCGAACTCATCTAGTTTGTGTTCAAATCGAGCAATTGAAACTGAAGTAGTAAAATCAAATGCCACCTTCCTTGGGTCATATTTTCTGCCTTGGACTGTAGGGAGTTTAAGATCTTTTATTTTGATAACCTCCTTCTCAACATGTGTGAAGTTATTGAGAGTAAAATCTCCACAGTGGAAGGGAAAAGTAGGCCACATCAACTTTTTATTATTCTTTAAGGACCTAGACATGCCTTAAACTATTAACTGATAGGAATCTCTTGTGCCAACAGTTTATCTGGAACATATAGAGGAAGAATGTGGGGTTCTACAATACTCCCGAAAAATCTGATATATGTGAATTTTTCTTCTCCGAACCAATCCCCAATCGAGGATAAATCAACTTTAGCCTTTTTAGAACGTCTAGGAGGGAATCGATTGAAAATGGTTTGAAAAACAGGGATAAGGAAACCGTGACAGATTCTATAAACATGGTTTTTGAAATGAGCCTTCCACATAAATTTGTGATATATATGAATAGGAGCAGGGTCTTTAGGGGTCCATTTCCATCCTAACATGGGAAATTCAGAATTGAAGCATAGGGCGTCTAGAATATAAGCACAAAAGTAAAAAGGAGTAGTATTTCCTGTGTTTTTTTCCTTCCTATACTCAAGAATCCTATTGGATATCTTATCATAAATAATGACAGCCCAGTCCATTATTTCGGAATTTACAGTAGAGTGTATTAAAGGCACCATTTGTATAGAAAATCTAGCTGAATTATCATTCCCAAACAGTCGGCACATCATTTTTGCGGCGTAACAGTATGGAGGCGAAAGAGATTCCACTGAGTACATAACTGATGCCTCGTTTTTGTGCTTTTAGGGAGCCCTTATCCACTCTCTAATCGGCTCTGATTGATTTTCATTGTTTGCAACAAATTCTTTGATAAAGGATTTGTTGTAGATTTTCTACGCGTCCGGAAGGTGCTACATTGCTTTAATGTCCTCTGCTTTAAATGACCCGAATGTTGCTCCAGAAGCTAAAACAAACATCCTATTTTGGATGGCCACATTGTCAATCACCCATCGAATCACATCATAATATGGAAAAATGTTCGCCCGAGTTGCAATTCGGTGTAGGAACAAATTCATGAGTGCTTGAAGAGAAGTTTCTGAATCAGACTCTGAATCATGTTCGTCAGGAACTGTTGCCTTTGGCACAGTGACCTTATGATTTTCCCTTTCAATGAGGTTATATACCTCTTCCCAAGATAAATTACCAAGACCTTGGCACGACGTGTCTATAACCAACTTAATTTTAGCTGGTTTCTCTTTAGGTGCCATGGTGAAAATAGGGGCTTTTGCAACGACAACAACTTTTGCTTTCCTGGATCTCTTTGACATTTCGGTATTCGGAAACGTTTTCCTCGCTCTGCGAATGAAAGGGTTGGGTATTCTTTGGTTTTGCAATGGATGAAAAGCTTTTAGAAGTGATAAAAAGAGAAATAAGGAGAACAGCTGTATAAAATATTTGTTCATTGATTTTCATTTATTAACTCTGTGTAATGAACTTAAATGCCCTCTAAAGAGTCACACTCACGTATTCAACGAATAATAAACCGTCATTATTAGTTTGATTTTATATTTAATAATAGACGTACAATCAGAGATTGGAGTTTTTTGAAATGAGAATAAAGATTTTCTTTTTGAATTTCGTGATTGCGATGAATAAATATCATACGCTCAATTGTAAAATATGAAGCTTAAGTATTAATCACATCAGAAATTTTTAAAAGGGATAACAAATTAGATTTCGTGATTTTCTCCGATTTCCGATTTCGATGATATATATCACATCGGCTATTTTCAACATAAATGAGTTACAAACGATGTTAGCCGATTTTTGCGATTGCGAATACAGTGGGACCCATCGCATCAGAGATTATAATTATCATGAGCGAATATCGCTTGTTTCTCTGAAATGCGATTGCGATTGATCGCATCGCATCAAAGTTGTGCCATTGATTGAGTAAAGAAATTGCATTTGCGATTTGCGATGGCGGTGGGGACCATTGCATAGGAGATTTACAAAACAAGTGCATCATATACTGCTCTTTCGAAATGCAATTGTGATCAATTGCATCGGAGTTTTTGAAAAACAAATATACAACTTATGATATTTCCGATTTGCGATTGCGATTACTGTACGTCGGACTTTTTCCATTTAAATATTTTTATGTGATAAAGTCTTTATATTACATCAGATCAGAAATTATTTCAATGTTGCATTTGTTTATACACACTTGTTAATAAAGATATGCAATATGTCTTTCTAATAATGAACTCTTATTTCTAATTAAAAAATGATCGGATTGCTTCTAAATTTTATATTTCTATCTAAAAAGAAAGATAAAAAGGGGACCTATTTCTAAATGAAATTTATTTCTAAAAATTTAGAAATGGGGAGGGTTGTTGTACAGTGCAAAAATTGGTGATTCACTGGAAAAAACAGTTATCTTCGAAAAAATAAAATGAACACTATATTTCTAATAAGTAAAAATTTCTAAAGATAATGAAAACTATCTTTAGGATAATTCAAATAAAATCTAACTATGAAAAAGAATAAAAAATCACTTACAATTTATTTCTAATTCCTTAAGAATAAAAACATTTTGGGTTATCTCAAGCTTTGATTGGTTGATAATAATGAAGTAAGTGGACCTTTCCAAGTTTAGCTTTTGTGATATACTCTATTGTCATAGGTATTGCCTCTGTTGCCAGCAAACGTTCATAGTCTCGACAGGGTTACCTTTTAACCATCAACCATTCATTATCCCATCCAACTAAGATTATGAATCTTTAAAAATAAATTCATAAGACATATTATCTCATGTTTTTTGTCTTTTATTTATTTTTTTAAATTTAAGAGCCATAGTTCTGGTTTGGTAGCTAGTTAGTAAAAATGCCATTCACTAGTTGTAATTAAACCGAACAAGCTGGCTCGTGATGAGACCCCTTGTCTTACTTTTATAAGCCATTACGCTGTTTTGGTATGCAGTGTTGGTAATGTCAGTTTTATTACTTCTTATGATCATGGTAAGTAGGCTCGTGATGAGACCCCTTATCTCTTAAATTTTGCCATATAATTTCTTAGAATTACATTCTAAAAGATCACAACCTAAATGGATGGGGTGAAATAGTTTTATCCTTAAGAATTAATGGATGACAATTTTCAGAGTTTTTTGAGTGCCAAAGCTTGAAAAAGTCTTTACTTTTTTAAAGATAACCTTTATTTTCTCAATAAACTTATAATGATTTACATTTTCCTCAAAGTTTCAAAAGATCATGCAAATGTTTTGAACAAATTTTCAAAGTTTAACATTTTATTTTAAACTATCCAAAATTGTAATCATTTCCCTAAAAATTCTTATTTACACAAAATAAGTATTTATAATATTCTTCCTAAGACACTTTCTAATAGTAAAAAGTCAATTAGAGACTATTAACAACCTTTATTTACAAAAGAAACAAAAATTGCAAAAAGGAATATGTACAAGTAAGAAGGGGTTACCTCCTTATGAAAAGAATTTCTTTAAGACAAGCCCATTTACAAGAAGAGATTCTCTCTTTCCTGTTAAATCTTGAAGTATGAATGTATATGAGCCTATCTTTTCAGCAATCTGAAATGGTCCAAGCCACATTTTTCTGAAATTCGGTATGCTTACCTTTTTCTTCATGTGCTTTATCCCATTTTAGAACAAGATCACCAATTGACAAATTTTTTGAGTCGGTGGAACTTGAATCAAAAGAAGATTTTACAAGTTGTTGATGTTTTTCATGAGTACCTTTTGCTTTCTCTCTATCTTATTCTAATTTAAGGATTTGATCAAATCTCAACTGAATGGATGAGGAAGGATTTTCTTCAATAAATTTCACTAGAGCTAACGATGGGAGAGCTAGATTTGATGGTATCACAACTTATTTTCCATAAAATAAATTGAAAGGTGAAGTTCCTATTGAAGCTTTAAGAGTAATACGATCAGCCCATAGTGCAAAAATTAAAGACTTGTGCCAATTCTTTTGATTTTGATCAATGGTCCTTTTAATGATTTTGATGAGATTTTTGTTAGTGGATTCAGCTAAACCATTATCTTGTGGATAATAATTTGCTGAATATTTCAATTTAAAACCTCTTTTGATTGCAAATTCTATTACACTATTTCCAGAAAAATAAGATGCATTGTTGAAGACAAGAGCATTAGGTACACCAAAACTGGTAATGATGAATTGATCGATGAAATCAATAATTGCATCAAAATTGGCTACCTTTAGAGGAATTGCTTCTACACACTTTGTGAAGTAATCTGTTGGCGTGACGATGTATTTGTGTTGTTTGGAAGAATGAGGTACTATCTCACCAATGATGTCAAGCCCCCATTGCTCAAATGGTTGCTCAATGTTTATTGGTTGCAAAGGAAAAGCTGGCTTCCTTTGTCTTCCACTAGTAGTTTGAAAATTTTTGCACTTCCTCACATAATCATGTGAATCTTTGAAAAGGGTAGGCCAATAATATCCAGCATGGATGATTTTGTGAGCTGTAGTATCACCCCCAAAATTAACTCCTGCTGTTCCATCATGTAATTCCTGCAATACCTTTTTTGCTTCAGTCTTTTCAAGACATCTTAATAAGATTGAATCATAATTCTTTCTGAATAACACATCATCAATGATTTCATATTTAGTAGCCTTCAATCTTAAAGCACGTTTATTCTTATAGCTGAGATTAGAAGGAGCATACCCATTTTTCAAGTAAAAGATCAAATCAGCATACTGTGATTCATAATCTGTAACACTTATCTGATTTAATTGAACAACATTGTCTGGATCTTTATTTTTTGGTATTTTGTGAGCTCCTGCTAATAATCTACAAAAAACTTGACCTCTAACAATCTTGGCTGGCTTAATATCAATATCATATTCTTGCAAAGTTGTCACCCAATTATCTCTTTTTTCTCCTACTTCCTTTTGAATTAATGATTGTCTCACTGCAGAGAATGGGACAATAATTTTTGTATGTGTTTTTAGGAGAAAAGGTCTAAAATGTTTGATTGATTTAAACACAGCGAAAGCTTTTTTTTCTACATCGGAATAATTCAGATCAACTCCTTGAAGATTCGAGATGAAGAAAGAAATTGGTGCTTCTAATTGTTGATCATTGAGCTGTGTTAAAACAACAGCATAGGATGTTTCGGTTGCCAAAGTATACATAATAAAATATTTAGAAAAATCAGGAGTATTCAATGCAGGTGCATTGATGATTGCCTGTTTGATTGAATCAAATTTTTCTTTCTCTTTATACCCCCATTTGAATATTGATTTTTTCTTAATCATATTCTGCATAGGTAAAACAATTTGAGAAAAATCGGGAATGAATATTTTTACAAAATTAATCTGCCCTAAAAATGATTGCAAGGATTTTTTTTTATGAGGTAAAGAAATATCGGAAATTTATTTAAATCTGTCCGGGTCGATATATATACCATCTTTTGACACAACAAACCCTAAGATTTTTCCTTCATCGAGAGTAAAGAAGGATTTCTTTGGGTTTAAAGAAATACCAAACCTTCTACATCTTTCAAATATTTGTTTCAGATCATGTAGATGAGTGGATCTCTTTTTTTAATATACTATTATGTCATCAAGATAAATATCAACTGATCTATTAATCATACCTTTAAATGCTATATCCATGGCTCTCTGGAAAGTAGCTCCTGCATTTATTAAACCAAAAGGCATTTTCTGATAAGCATAGGTTCCCCATTTGGTTCTGAAAGTAGTTTTAAACCTATCATCTAGATGTACTAATATTTGATTGTAGCCTGAAAATCCATCAAGGAAGGACATGAGTTCAGAACTAGCTACCTTTTGAAGTATTTTCTCCATGGTTGGCAATGGGAAATTATCTTTTTGACATGCCTTGTTTAAATTTCTGAAATCAATACAGATTCTAATATCACCATTCTTCTTCCTGACAGGTACCATGTTGGAAACCCAATTAGAATGCCTAACAGGAAAAATGATTTTGGCTTTCAAAAGTTTGTTGAGTTCTGTTTTGATTTGATCTTCAAGATTTGGATGAATCTTTCTTAACTTTTGTTGAACAGGCTTAACATCAGATAGAATTGGAATTATGTGTTGAATAACAGAAGTATCATAAGTATTTAAGTCTTCATAATTCCAAGCAAAGACATTTTTATACTTACTCAGAAGTTTGATGAAAGCAACTCTTTCTTCTAGAGTGAAATTGAGTCCTAGATTAACATTCTGAGGTTTAGAATCAGAGCCAAGATTCACTAATTCAAAATTCAAATTTGAACTTTGAAGTTTAGCATTAGTAACTTTCTTGAATCTGTCTTTTATATCATATAGATCCTCAAGTTTAACAACAGATTTAGGAATCGAATTTTCATTACTTCTTGAAGTAATTTGCAGATCATGATCGTCTTCATCAATAATTTGTTCATCATATGATTTCTCCGAAGTAAATAAATTCAATATGTCCTCATCGTGGTAGAATACTCTCCAGTTTGTGATATTATCAGGAACAGATGGGCGAAAAATCAATTCTACTGAAAATCTATCAGGACTGCAATCTTCAGCAGGGAGGAGTTTGGATGCAACATTAGCTAACAAGTCAGCTGATGTGTTTTGATTTCTGGGAATAAAAGAGATATTAAATTATAGAAATTGAGTGGTGAGGTCTTGTACTAGGGTTTGATAATGTTTAATATGTCCTGAAAGATAATGGATAGTATTCCTCACTTGTCTTATGACAATTTCGGAACCTCCATATACTTTCAAGTATTTTACATTTAACCCTATGGCTTTATAAATCCCTTGAATCAAGGCTTCATATTCTGCAGTATTATTAGTGCACTCAAATTCTAATCTACATGATAACATGGTTGTCTCTCCTTCTGGATAAATTAGGATGCATCCTGCTCTTGCTCCATCACTATATTTTGATCCATCAAAATATAATAACCAAAATAAAGTTTTATCTATAATGTATCAGAAATATTAAAAATTCTAGAAGAATCAGATTGCGAAAAATTTTCAATTTAAGAAACAAAAGTATTTACAGAAAAGGGTGATTGTGGTGCAGTAAAATTCCCAAGGAATGACTCAGTAGAATAACCTCCAATAATATTGTTGTTGAAAGCTACAGGTTCGTTTGTTTGTTCAAATTCAGTTACAGTGTGCGTCATGTGTTTTTCTCGCTCAATTTTGATTTGATTTGGTTTCCCTTTGTAGGGAAGCCACATATGTGAATAATCAGTTGTGATATAACCATTAAGCTTTGCAGACCAGTCCCTGCTTAAGACTAACCCATAGCATTCAGGAATATCTGCAATTAGAATATCAATTCTTTGGATAATCCTAGGATCGAAAGCTAGTCTAATGGTAACTGAATTGATTTCTCCTACAACTTGAACTTTAGAGCGATCCAATTGAACAATGTGAACTACTGATTTCTGTGGCTCAATATTCAATTTTGCACAGACTGAAGTAGGTATTATATTAGAGGATGCTCCTGAATCAATTAAACAATTATGAAAATTCTTTTTGTAGATTTCATAAGTCAACAAAAACGGAGGTGTCTGAGAATTTAATCTTTCTCCAATAAGAACAGTGTCTGTGGCATCTACTTTGTCTGGTGGCTTACCAGTCCCTTTAGCTGCTTTGGAAACTACACCACTTGGTAGAGGAGTAATAGGTGTAGCATTTAATTCCTTTAATAACAACTTTTGTTGATGTTTAAGTTTTCTGAATTCATGTAAAGAGATGTTCGCTCTAGTATTTTTCATGTCTTCAACAATGTCATAATCCATCGGATCTGATACCACTAGAGTCTTAGATGATGATGAGGGAAGGTTGGAAGATGATGGATGATTCTGAGTGGGTAAAGGAGAAGCTTTCTTTGTAGGAGTTTTGTCTTTGGTACTTGGAGTTGTATTTTTCTTCTTAGGAACAGGTTGAACAGGTTCCGATGTAGATTTTCTCCTTGTACTCACAGGCATAGCTTCTTGTTCTATTTCACTGTCCGAAATAGGGAGAATGAAATCCCACATTCCATGTAATTTAGCTATTTCTTCTCTTTCATCTTCTTCATCTGATACTGGAGGAGTATCTTGTTCTTCTTCCTCTTTTGATTCTGCATTGAATATTGAACTGGGAGGTTTAGATTCAACTTGATTTCTCTTGAAATTTCTAAATGGTCTCTTTGTAGAAGTCTCTGCTACTTTCTTTTTAATCTCAACCATCTCATTAGACATGGTTTTAAGAAATTTATGTAAGCCTTCCATGTCATATGGATCTCTTGGTGTCTTTTTCTTCGAATCATCTTTAAAAGTGACTTTCTTTTATTTTCTTTCCTCAATAGCATTTTTCTTATCTAGAGCAATCATTCGTTTTTCAACTGAAATAACTTCTTTCATATTCTCAGCTAAAGTAGGTTTTTCAGCTCTATCCACAAAAATTGCTATATTTGAGGGAAAAGCATTAATATACCATTCACTTCTAATCTGCTCACTAGGTTTAGATGTTGTAGGGATCTTATTCAAGAGTTTACTAAATCGAGAATTAAAATCTTTGATGGGTTCTTTGGGTTGTGTCTTTAAATTGGAGAGATCATTAATTAGGGTAGCTATTGATCTATCATCTTCATATTTAGTTAAAAATTGCTCTTCGAACATATCCCAACTTGTAATAGAATCTGAAGGTAAGGAAAAGTACCAGGATCCTGCTGTCCCTTACAAATTATAGGGAAATAATCTGACTACGACATCTTCATGCTCTACTGCATTTAAATTTATAGCAAGCATAAAGTTATTGATGTGTTATTCTGCTTGTATACCAATATATGGACTAAATTTTGGCAGCCATTTTTCAGGATGATCAGGTAAATCATGTAAAGGTGCAGCCATATTTACAGCTCCCGGTCTAGTCCATGGTCTCTGTGCCATTGTTGTGATGATAATCAAAGAACTAGAAGTGACAACTAGTGTATGAGTAGTAACAGTTGAAGTACTAGAAGAGACAATTGGTGTTTGGACAAATGTTGTTTGAGCAGATGATGATGATGAGACAACTGCATTTTTCTGATCTGGGGCTTGGGAAACAGATGATTGAATTTGCGATGAAGAACTAATATCACTTTCTATTTCCAATGGCATTCTGCTTGTTTTAACTCTACTAGGTAAAGGAAATTCCTTTGGATGAATACCAAGTTTTTCACTCTGTGACCTAGTGAGAGGTCTAGAAGAAAAAAATTGTGAGGTAACACTACCTTCAGATATTTCAGACTCTTCTAATGATAATGAGAATTCTTGAAGTTTATGAACTAAAGCTTCAACTTCAAGAGACTAAAGCTATGGATTATCTGATTGAATTGAGACTTTGGTAGTGGGTGTTTGAATACTCTTATCAATTTCTTCTCTGGTGATTTGAGATGTGGAAGAAATTGAAGGTGATGAGGGTGTTGTGCTATTAGAATGGCCTGTAAGTTTGGATTTATCTACCATTCATAGCGTGGGCCCTCCTTCTAGCACCAAAAATGTTGAAACCTTGAAAATCGCTGCTTCAAACATTGGGGGATAACCACCCAATCGGGACCTTAGGACAGCTCCTTTTCCATTTGGTGTGGTGGCTCCGACTGGATTGATAGGACCAGTTTCCTAATAAATTAAAATGGGTTGGTAATGGAATGATTGGATGGGTGGAAAATGGGACTAAAATTACTGAAATAATCTATTCTAATTTAATCTATAACTGATAAATAATTCTAAAACTAACCCAGGTATCAAATATGAATACAACTTTAAAATTGTTTCAATTAAACCAATAACCATGAAAATGTATTATAATTTAATTGAAATATGCAGTAACAAATCAAGATAAATATATTTAAGAAATTAAACAGAGTTATAATAATACATTGCATTCATCATTTTATATATCATTTGTGTATACTGTAAAAGATGAATATTTCTACACACCCAGAAATGATATGTATAAAGAAATATTATAAAACAAGTTCATATAAATGATAGCAAATTTTAAAGAGAATATCTCATAACATAAGAAAATTATTAATGAATAGATAGAAATAGCATATCAATCTTGATACTTTCCGATGCAATCCGATATCCAAATCCAGCAACTTCAATGTAAAACAGACTCCAAGATACATAAATGCGATTCTTAAAGGCAATTTTTGCATAGAACCACCAGATGTGAACCTTTATAAAAATATAAGAGTCAATGGAGTACAAAAATGTAATCTCCAAGTCAAAATATTACAAATTCAGGACCCATTTCTAAATGCATGAAAGGGGTTTAAATAGATACTTAATAAAACAAAATAACTAAAACTATTCCTACAATCTATCTAATCGGAAATTTAGAAACAGAATTGCGATCTTAAAGTGAACCCGATTCATTAATTGTATCATGTGTTTAATGTACCCAGATGGCAGATATTGAGCATATCTTGGACTTCTGTTGGATGACTCATTTTTGAATGTAACTGCCCAATATACGTAGCATCAGAGAATTCAGGAATGATACAATGAATAGCATTAGAAAGGAATTTGATGGCCATCTGTTGACTGTGTGGCTTGATCAGATAAGTCCTCATAATATCCCATGAAATTCCTTGAATTTTGCTAATCTGTTGATTTTTATTGTTTATCTCTTGCTTCCACCTAGAATCAGCTTCTTTTACTTATGGTAATTTTCCTGCGGTACAATCTGAGATCAAATTAGTGGCGTACAAGCTGTCATTAACCAATTGTGTTGTATTATTCATCAAACTTTTAGCTCTTGATATGGCTCTTTCTGATTTCATCAACTGTTTTTCCCATTCCACAAATAAAATTTCCTTGTGTCTCTCCTCAATTCTGGGAAGACTAGCTTTTCTTCCTTGCTCTGTATCATGCCATGAAAGGAATTCATAAATTTTATCATCGGCATCATCATTTTCTTGCCTGAGAGTGACTGATTCATCTATCAAAGATGATGTTATTTCGTACAAAGGCTCAACTTTTGCCAACTTTAGAAAAAATTCATTTAACTGATGAGATAGCAGTTTTTTTATTTCAAGAGCTTCAGTTCTGAATTGAGCTAACTTAGGATAATCCTTGAACTTGTCCAATGCTGATTGGAACGTTTTTTCTTGTTCAATCTTTGCATTTTTCTCATTTTGCAGAAGATTTTGTAATTTTTCTACCTCTTGACTCAAATTTTGTTGTTTTTTCAAGGTTTGTTCATCAATCTTCTTCTTTTCAATGCTAAGCTGCTCTTCTAGCTATTTAGATATGATCTCTTGATATTGCAATTGTTTTTCCAGCTGAACAATATTCTGTTGGTTCTCTATGGCTTGTTCTTCTAACATAGCTATCTGTAAGTCTTTTTGTTTCATCAACTGGGAGACTTCAGAAGATTTTTCTATAGTTGCAGCACTATAGGCACCTGCGTATTGAGATAATTTGATGAGATCCTCCGACGGATTCACCTCAGCATTTTTATAAACAATATTCATAAACTCCACCTGTGATGTTGAAAGTGCATCCTGATCAGTTCTTCTCCTCTTCCTCTATTTTCTAACAACAACCATATGCTTGGGACTGTAAAATACATCCAGAGGAGGAATTTCTTCTACTTTCAGCATAATCTCACCTGTGGGATTTTCAGGAATAACTTCCATATCTTGGTCTTCCAGAACATCAACTTGGGGATTATTCTATTGTCCTATTTGCTGAGAAAATTGCTCATATTGACTCAGCAAATGGGGAGAAACTATAAGTTCAACAGATTCAACTAATTTTTCAATAGTTTCCTTTCTTCCAAGTTGAGAATCTGGATTATTGCTCATATCTCCTTTCGCTAGTTGTACAATAGGCTTACTGCCTGTGTCCCCTTTCTTAGTATGTGTGTCGGTCTCAGTACCTGTGCTTTCTTTTCCTGTCTAAGCTATAGATTGTTGATCAATATGTACATTGAGTTTATGAGCTGTCTCTTTCTTCTCAGTATCAGCTTTGCTGCTAGTATCTTCTTTCTGCAATATAGGATTAGTTCCTGTTACTTCTTTACCAGATGTATCTTCCTTTTCTCTCTGTTGTGACTCAGCCTCTTGCATAGGAACTCTTAATTGATCCAAAGGAGCTTTGAGTAATATTTGGCTTCTAAATAACATAAAATTATTCATCTCTTCAGTCTGAAATTTAGACTTGGCTAAGTTATAGACTTGAGACAAATTATCAGCAGTAACAAACAAATCATCGAACTCATCTGGTTCGTGTTCAAATCGAGCAATTGAAACTGAAGTAGTAAAATAAAATGCCACCTTCCTTGGGTCATATTGTCGGCCTTGGACTGTAGAGAGTTTAAGATCTTTTATTTTGATAACCTCCTTCTCAGCATGTGTGAAGTTATTGAGAGTAAAATCTCCACAGTGGAAGGGAAAAGTAGGCCACATCAACTTTTTATTATTCTTTAAGGACCTAGACATGCCTTCAATTGTTAACTGATAGGAAATCTCTTGTGCCAACAGTTTATCTAGAACATACAGAGGAAGAATGTGGGGTTCTACAATACTCCCGAAAAATCTGATATATGTGAATCTTTCTTCTCCGAACCAATCCCCAATCGAGGATAAATCAAATTTAGCCTTTTCAGAAAGTCTCGGAGGGAATCGATTGAAAATGGTTTGAAAAATAGGGATAAGGAAACCATGACAGATTCTATAAACATGGTTTTTGAAATGAGCCTTCCACATGAATTTTTGATATATATGAATAGGAGCAAGGTCTTTAGGGGTCCATTTCCATCCTAACATGGGAAATTCAGAATTGAAGCATAGGGCATCTAGAATATAAGCACAAAAGTAAAAAGGAGTAGTATTTACTGTGTTTTTGTCCATCCTATACTCAAGAATCCTATTGGCTATCTTATCAGAAATAATGACATCCCAGTCCATTATTTAGGAATTTATAGCAGAGTGTATTAAAGGCACCATTTGTATAGAAAATATAGCTGAATTATCATTCCCAAAGATTCAGCACATCATTGTTGCAGCGTAACAGTATGGAGGCGAAAGAGATTCCATTGAGTACATACCTGATGCCTCGTTTTTGTGCTTTTTGGGAGCCATTCTCCATTCTCTAATCGGCTCTGATTGATTTTCATTGTTTGCAGCAAATTCTTTGATAAAGGATTTGTTGTAGATTTTCTGCGGGTCTGGAAGGTGGTACATTGCTTTAATGTCCCCTGCTTTAAATGACCCGAATGTTTCTCCAGAAGTTGAAACAAACGTCTTGTTTTGGATGGCCACATTGTCAATCACCCACCGAATCACATCATAATATGGAAAAATGTTCGCCCGAGCTACAATTCGGTGCAGGAACGAATTCGTGAGTGCTTGAAGAGAAGTTTCTGAATCAGACTCTGAATCATCTTCGTCAGGAACTTTTGCCTTTGGCATAGTGACCTTAGGATTTTCCCTTTCAATGAGGTTATATACCTCTTCCCAGGATAATTTACCAAGACCTTGGCATGACGTGTCTGTCACCAGCTTAATTTTAGCTGGTTTCTCTTTAGGTGCCATGGTGAAAACACGAGCTTTTGCAACGACAACAACTTTTTCTTTCCTGTATCTCTTTGACATTTCGGTATCCAACAACGTTTCCCTCGCTCTGCGAATGAAAGGGTTGGGTATTCTTTGGTTTTACAATGGAGGAAAAGCTTTTAGAAGTGATAAAAAGAGAAATAAGGAGAACAACTGTATAAAAGATTCATTCATTGATTTTCATTTATTAAGTCCGTGTAATGAACTTAAATGTGCTCTAAAGAGTCACACTCACGTATTCAACGAATAATAAACCGTCATTATTCATTTGATTTTCTATTTAATAATAGATGTATAATCGGAGATCGGAGTTTTTTGAAATGAGAATAAAGATTTTCCTTTTGAATTTTGCGATTGCGATGAATAAATATCATATGCGCAATTGTAAAATATGAAGCTTAAGTATTAATTGCATCGAATTTTTTTAAAAGGGATAACAAATAAGATTTCATGATTTTCCCTGATTTCTGATTGCGATGATATATATCGCATCGGCTCTTTTCAAAATAAACGAGTTACAAACGATGTTAGTCGATTTTGCAATTGCGATTACAGTGGGACCCATCGCATTGGAGATTATAATTATCATGAACGAATATCACTTGTTTCTCCAAAATGCGATTGCGATTGATCGCATCGCATCGGAGTTGTGCCATTGATTGAGTAAAGAAATTGCATTTGCGATTTGTGATTTGCGATGGGGCCCATCGCATCGGAGATTTATAAAACAAGTGCATCCTATACTGCTCTTCTGAAATGCGATTGCGATCAATCTCATCGAAGTTTTTGAAAAACAAATATACAACTTATGATATTTTCGAATTGTGATTGCGATTACTGTACGTCGGACTTTTTCCATTTAAATATTTTTATGTGATAAAGTCTTTATATTACGTCGGATCGGAAATTATTTCAATGTTGCATTTGTTTATACACACTTGTTAATAAAGATATGAAATATGTCTTTCTAACAATGAACTCTTATTTCTAATTCAAAAATGATCAGATTGCTTCTAAATATTTTATTTCTATCTAAAAAGAGAGATAAAAAGGGAACCTATTTCTAAATGAAATTTATTTCTAAAAATTTAGAAATGGGGAGGGTTGTTGTACAGTACAACAGGTGGAGACCAATATGGTGATGGTTTGTGATGTCTGGCCATGAGGTGGAATCACTGGTTGAGGATTGAGGTGGTCTAGCCTCTTTAAGTCCTAATTTTTTATTTATTTATGTTTTTTATGAGATCCCACATTCATGCTTGGAATATGGCACGGGGATGATTGGTTGAATAAATATTTTGCTAAGCCATGTCTATGGTTGAGTGGTACGTAGAAGTCCCAGTCTTGGTTTCATTTTTCTTATGGAAATAAGACCTATTTTCCTCTTGTGCTAATGGGTAAATATGCTTGTTATTATGTGGCTTATAGGGCTATTTTATGCTTGTTATTTATGTTGTTTATATGTTGGTGAGGAATGTGTTCTATGACAGTGATGATGTGTGACTCTCATCATGTTTTGACTTGTAAATGAATGAATAATGAATCTATGAATTAATAGTAGATAATGCAGCTAATTTGATGAGGCAACAATTCTTCTTAATGATTCTCAGATAAGTATGATACCCCTATGGTCATATCTATTGTTTAAACTTGTAGATTACATATTTGTGACATGTTTTACGAAATGCATGTCATGGATAGTAGGGCTCCAGTCAAGTACTTGTTGTGGTGATTGCATTTACATATTGCATTGTTATCATTGATTTCTATAAGTGTCATGGAGTTTGGGCAGTGACCCGAGACTTGGGCCTGAAAAAGTGGCACGAAAATTGGGGTCGTTGGCTCAAAACTACCTGGAAAATTCGACAGTCGCATGCATGCCTATCTTGTGCGAGAGACTGGAGGTTTCCAGTCGCACTCTTGCCTATATCAAGGGAGCGAATGGGGGATTGATGAACTAAAAGGTATGTTTGACACAAGGCTTAGCATTTTGGAAGGTTTGGATAGCTCTTGGGTGTCTTGTAGCATGTGTAGAAGGTTTGTGTGGTTATGTTCCATCGATTCCACTTACTTAACTGAAACATAGGGAGTTGAATCATATCATAGTAACTATGTAGAAATTATACAAAAATATGTATATCAATGGATTCAATCCCATCAACCAATGTACTAAAGCTAGATATTGAATCCTTCTACAAATAAATTGTGGAAAATAAACACAATCGCTAATCACAACAAGTAAAGAAAGAATAAAATTAAACCACAACACAGATAATTTCTTGGGGAAAGCTTGCTACTCAAAACCCCTCTACATTCTATTGTATATTCACCATGGAATCATGAAACAATTACAATGCACTCTTCTCACAAGAGTGTCCTGCACTCTCACAACTGTCTCACACTGTCCCAGACAAAATCAACCAACACTTAGCCAATTATCAGCCTCTAAATAGTATGCCTTGCTTGCGCAATTCATGTGGAATGCAATCCTTATTATTTAGGAATTTCATCCTTCCAAGGCTGCGCAAGGATAATGGGCAATCCAATGGATGTCTGGTTTCATGCAAGAAACCTACTAATCACACAACTGATAGTTAACATCCCTTTAACCTTTGTCTCAACTGGGTCTCCACTGGAACTAACATGCATGCAAATATTAATAGTGAATCATCATTTGCATGGCAGATCATTGATTGTGAATTAAATAATTTTTATTTCACTTGATCTCTCACTAGTGCAACAAATAGTTACAACTAGTTCAACTGACTCTAACTCATGTAACTGAGTTAATTGATTATTCACGCAACATACTAATGCACCAACTACAATTCGAACTCCATAACTAACAGAATTAATCTACATGCCTCACCAACCAAACTCAACTCGAAATACATGAGCTAAACGAGTTTATCAAACTCATTTCACGATTACAAGTGATCACGAGATAAGATTACATTTTATTGTCCAATTTAATTAAGGGAAAATTAAATTAGATTTTGCACCAATTTAATTAATTAAATTTGTTGGGAAAAATATTGAGAGGGGGGGTGAATCAGTATTTAGAGCTTATAACATAAATTCAACTTTTTCTTTAAGCAGATTTCCATACGCGGTTTTTATGAACGGAACTAGCATATGCACGCGGAAATGCAAAAGGAAACTAGCATATACTAATTTAACTTTCCAGATTTAGAGAAATTCTCAGAAGCAGTCTTATAAACAGATTTATTAGTTATGTATCAGGTTAGAAGTTACGAACAGTAATCAACATAATAAAGCATCACACACATGAACACCAATATTTAAGGTGGAAACCCAATTCGAGAGAAAACCACTGTTGCTGTCGTCGCTGTCTTCAATATTTATTATATAGAAAACCTTTTACAACATAGTACTGATGCAGACTCATACCAGTATGCAGGCTTCTACCTGTAGAAGGCTGCAACCTTCTCTTGTTTTCCAGCTGCAACTGGAAGGGAGCTCCAACCCCCTGAACTCGTTTACCAGCCTCTCCTAGAAGGGAGCTTCGACCCCCTGAATTCAACACCAGCTTCTACTGGCTGAAAGCTTATACTTCCATACTGAAGGCTTCAACCTTCATATCCACTGCAGATCACCTTTCATCAATTTTCAGACTGGATCAAACAGCTTCAACACAACCCTTTACATAACATCAACAACCATACTTTGCCCAATACTTCAAACAGAATAGTGAGACCACTGTAACCAAAATATCAGAACTAACCCAAACTTCAGAATAGATATGTAGATACAAACTGAACCCTGATATTCCATTAATTCAAATAGCACACGCTACTTTCCTTTACTGAAGCCGCGTACATACGCGCTTTCCTGCACACCAACCCACGTATACTTCTGTGTATTTTATTCTTTAGAAAACCCTATACGCGCTTTTCATTAAGAGAACCCGCGTATACACGCGCTTTTGACGAGACAAACTAGCGTATAGATCTGTAAATAGAAAACTTTGCAAAACAGATCAGATCTATAAACTTACCCAGATTTCTTCATTATCTTCAGCAGACTGTGCACCAGATCTTCACCATTTATTCTTCTGCAGATCATCTTAGAGATTCATCATCATCAGATCTAGAGATCTTGAACCATCCTCAGATCCATGGGTGCATCATAGATTCATATCTACCAGTTAAGAATAGAGTTCATCCATGCAGATATTCCTTAGAGATATTTATTCATCAACAACCCTTACTCATGCACACCTTGCCTTATGATCTTCTTCTCCTTAAATAGATTTAGCTTTTACCAATACCATGAGCCAAAACCACACCACTTCCGATGGTATTCTTGGACTGAATCAAATAAACCATACAACGCTCAATATTGTGTGCCAAAACCATGGTAATGCCCCTTGGTATTGTAAATTTGGAGTGCAAAAGGGCATACACGACTTGGATGTTACAAACCCGCGTATTCTTTGTGATATATCCTGTTTATTATTTCTCTGTCACTTACTGTAAATTCTTTCTTCTGCTACTTCTGAACTGATCTGTAGATAAATTAATAGAAAATAGGTTGCTATTAAAGAAAACTCATCAAGTCAGTTTCCATCAAGAACAACTTTATCAAGTACGTTGCCATCAAGGACAACACATTCAATCATATTGCCAACAATCTCCCCCTTTGGACTTGATGGCAACCATTATGGTGTGCCACAACAGATAGATAAATTGATTATAACTATTATTCAAACACCATGATACTCTCCCCCTTTGACATCAAGGGCAAAGGGCGGATCTGAAGTTACCATGCTCCCCCTGAGTTCATGCTGAATCTTCAAACACATTTTTCAATGAAGTACATGACTCTATGACCTTTCTTATCACCAAGGGCTCATACTTACATCAATGATCCAACCAAGTGGATTTACATATGTGACTCAAATACCCAACCAAGTGGGTTTACAAAAATGAAGAAGTCCTTACATGACTGAATATTACAATTTTACATCATAGGTCTTAACATGACCTTTTCATCAAATTACAGAAGTGACTTATACAATGAAGACCAAAGAATCTCAAAAATGAGATCAGATCACAGCAAATAATAAGAATGCCAACAATGCATCCTTTCCACAAGACCAATGCTCCCCCTTAGCCTGTGCATCCTGAACACTTTCAACAGCAAATCATCAAGGCATCTTTATCAAGAAACATCAGAGAGTGAAACAGAATTATGAGATCTGGAATACCACCAGAGAAACCAAACAACACTGCAGTTGTGCTGAAGAATGTTGAACCAGAATTTTGTTAGCAAATACCCATACACGGTTTTCTGTGTATAAACTCGCGTATATACACGACTATCCTTCATGAAATATGTGTATCCAATTTAATCTTCTGAATTTAAGCAGATCTGATCCTATGCATGGCAGAAACTACTCCAAGCTGCTGTCTGAGATATTCGAATGCTTCCTTGGGTAAATTTTTGGTAAATATATCAGCAACTTGTTCTTTGGAAGGAACATACTCCAATTTCACCTTTTGTTCAAGCACTTGTTCACGTAAGAAGTGATACTTGATGGGAATGTGCTTGGTCTTGGAATGCATAACAAGATTATTTGAGATACTAATGGCACTTGTATTATCACACATAATGGAGATAGGAGGTGAACATTTGATTTGAATGTCTTGTAAAGTTTGCATCATCCAAAGAAGTTGAGTGCAACATGATGCGGCAGCCACATATTCTACTTCTACTGTAGATAAGGCAATAAATATTTGCTTCTTGCTGAACCAAGATACTAGTCGGGGCCCCATATAGAATGCACCACCACTAGTGTTTTTCCGATCATCAACATTTCCAGCCCAATCTGCATCAGTGTAAGCATGAAGAGTAAGATCAACATTCTTTGGATACCATAGTCCAAAGTCTTGAGTTCCTTGCAGATATTTGAATATTATTTTGGCAAACTGAAATTTGAAGACTTTCTTTTGGAGTAGCTTAGAATTTTCAACAATCTAGCTAACATACAATGTCTAATCTTGTCACAAAGTGAGATACGATGAGCTTCTATCTCACTTAGATATGTAGTCTGATTGGGTTATTGTGTGTAGTCATCATTAAAATGATAATACATCTCAGTTACCATTGGTGTACTTACGAGTTTGCAATCTTTCACCATGTGTGGTAGCCATGTCACATACCCAAGAATTTTCTGAGATATTCTCTTGCAGTAAAATACCTTTGTCTATTGTATTTTGCCACAACTCAGAAAGAATGTTAGTTCCCCAAGTAAGAACATTTCAAATTCTTGCTGCATGACAGAAGCAAATTTTTGACTCATAGATTCTTCGTTACTCCCAAAAATGATATCATCAACATAGCAACAAATTGTAGTTTATTTTTCATTTAATGTGTGTAATTGTATAAATGCCAATGAACCCCACACTTCTGACAGTCAGTGTTGATGAAGATATTTGTCAAGACGATAATACCATGCCCTTGGAGCTTTTTTGAGACCATATAGAGCCTTTTTGAGTCTACAAACAAGATTTTCATCATTTCCCAAAATGAATCCTTACGGGTTGTTATATATAAAATTCTTCTTTATTAGGTAGATGGAAGCGATTTAACATCCATTAGATAAACTTTGATTTGTTGGAAGCTTTAAAAAGCAAGAAACATTCTTATGGCTTCAAGTCTAGCTCTGAGAACAAACGTTTCTTCAAAGTCTATACCTTCTTGTTGAGCATACCCCTTGCAAACAAGTCTAGCTATTTCTTATAACATCCCCATTCTAATTTAACTTGTTTTTTAGATATCCATTTAGTTCCAATGAAATTTTTATCATGAGGTCTTGGTACTAATTCCCAAGTGTGATTCTTTTCAATTTGATCAAGCTCTTCATTCATGGCTTGAATCCAAAATTCATCTTTGCTAGCTTGATTGACATTGTGTGGTTCAATAGTGGATAGAAATGCCAGATAGCTAGACGATCCCACAAGAATCCTTCTTGTTTGTACACCTGATCCCTTGTCTCCCAAAATTTGAGATTATGGATGATTCTTTTGAACATATCTGGATGGAGCTTTTTCAGATAAATCATCTTCGGGTTCTTCATTGGGTCCATTGTCTATATCATTTCTATTTGATGTAGAAGGATATACGTCATCATCGTCTTCATCATTGTTTGTTTTTCTTCTTTTGGAGCTGCAGGACAATCATCAATAACAACATCAATACATTAAAAAATCTTCCGAAGCCTTTTATTGTAACATTTGTATGCTCTGCTTGTAGATGAGTAACCAAGAAATATTCCTTCATCTGATCTGGGTTCAAACTTGCCAAGTTTTTCATCATTATTTTTGATAAAGCATTTGCTTCCAAAAACTCTAAAATGCTTCACAGTGGGAGGATTACCATACCAGAGTTCATATGGAGTTTTATCACTATTTACACGTGTTGAAGATTGCAACAAGAAACAGTGAAGGAGGTATCCTGAAACATCTTTCTTGATCCTAGTTGGAAAGTGATCACCTAAACTAGGTGGGGGGCCACACAGGTGATTTTTGTCGCAAAGTCTATTTTTAGACATGTCGATCATATTCTATGAGTTGCGGGATGTTATTTATGGATGATTGGTCAAGTTGGTAAAAATAGATGGACCTCTATTTTTAGACATTGGGCGGAATCTATTTTTAGACTGCCAGTCTAAAAATAGATCAGTCGAATATTATTAGCTCTTAATAATATTTGGACTATAAACATTATCTTATCCTCTTGCAGCACTTCATTTCGAGCTACGGATGTGGCACATGCAGCTGACAGAAGGAATTACGCTATTCCTAGGGTTTAGTTGAGCTATTGCATGGTTGACTTCAGTTAGAACTCATGTGGCAGAGTTTGGTGGAATTGATGAGACAGTTGATGGAGTTGTGTTCGGTTTAACTTAGTTGAACTAGTTGTATTTAGTCTAACTGATAAATACACTAGTGATGAGTGGTGTGAATTAACTATTAATTAATTCACTAATTATTAACTCATAAATCAACTAAAGAATACATCAGTTAACTGCAGTGCATGGACAGTTCAGTGGAGACCAGTGTTAGAGGTAGGTGAAAGGGTGAGTCTACTATCAGTTGTGACTATAGCTGTGCATGATATTTGCACACACATTGATTGAGATTGCCAATGAGGATTACGCAGTACAAGCCAGTGGGATTCGAACTTGGATCTCATCATTATTCATCTTGGATTGCGCAGTAGAGGCAGGCAGACAGGTGGAGGAGATTTGAACTTGTGACTTGTTCATATTTGAGCTAGTTTGTGTGTAGCATGTGAGATAGTGCTGAGAGATGTGAGGAGCTTTGTGCTATGTATTGTTACATGTTCTCTATCATTATAATATACAGATAGTTGGGGGTTTTCAGCTGTAAGCTTTCCCCATTACATACTGTGTTTATATGTGTGCTTGATTATGTTTTAATGTGCGCATGCGACTGCTTCTAATTCCGCAAATTGATGATCAATGGTAGAAGAGGTTATGTATTATGCATGAAGCTCAAATAGTGTTTAATCAGGATAATCTCGGTGAATAATTCATCTATTATTCAAATTTACACATGGTATCAGAGCGAAAGTTGATCATCGGATCTATTACAGTGATTACATATTATTTCGGTAGACAGAGTCTGTAAGAGGGCCAGGTAGCCTCTGGATTCATCCTTTCTTTGAAAGGTGAAAAATCCAGTAAATGCCCCTATAGTCGATCTCTGTGCTAGAAATACTTTGTTCTCACAGATCATAAGCGGTTGAGTTTTGAGCTGGTGGAATTCGAATTTGCAGCAGTGTTTTCTTGGTGTCGAAGTCAAAATGTCTTTCAACGGATTGCGATTGGAGTATGCCCTTGAGGGAAGCTTGAATTATGTTGCATGGAAGGACAGGATGGAGGCAGTGTTAGATGACGATGGGCTGAAGGAGTTCATATATGTTGAAGTCCCAAAGCCTACTGATGCTGCTCAAGTTGAGGCTTGGCAAAAGAAGACAGCAAAATGTCGAAGGATTTTGTTGGAGGGCGTGAAGGATCACATAGTATCCAGCCTGCATAGAAAAGCTTCTCCATACTTGATGTAGAAAGCGTTGACAGATTTATTCCAAAGCAAGAGCGACCAGAGGAATTTGGGGCTCAAGGATAAACTCAGGAAAATAAAGATGGAGAAGAATGACACTATTCCGGTATACTTGACAAAGTTTGTCCACTGCAGGGATGAGCTTGGGAGTGTAGGAGTTAGTGTGGATGATGAGGACTTGGTGAGCTTGGCTCTCCTTGGGCTTCCGAAGAGTTGGCATTCCTATCAGGACTCTGTCAATGGTCGGGAAAAATTGCTAGGATGGGAGCGACTTTGGTCGGATCTTGTGCAAGAGGAGATAAGGCGGAGTACCAGGGATGGATCTTCATCAAAGGCATCTGATGAAGAGGATTGCGCTTTGGCTACCAAAGCAAGGAAGGGGAAGGGAAAGAAGAATGCTTCTCAATCCGGTGTGGATGGTAAAGAGCGTGAAATGTCCAAAGTGAAGTGTTTTCATTGTCACGAGCATGGGCATTACGCCATGAATTGTCCACAGAAGAAGAAGAACAAGCAGGCTGCTGGAGCTGTAGCTGGTGAGGCTCTTGCCTCGCAATTTGAGCTGGAATTCTCATTGATCGCATGCATGGTGTCTAGTGCATTGGGATCGGGGTGGTATTTTGATAGTGGCGCTTCCTTTCACATGATGGGAGATGTGAATCTTTTCAGTGACTTGGTGGAGAAAGATCTCCAGTTGCATGTTGAGTTGGGTGACAATGGATGATACAATGCGACCGGCATTGGTACCATAACCTTTCAGAGGGAGTCAGGTAAACTCATTCTTTTACAAGATGTAGTGCATGTTCCAGGTTTAAAGAAGAATTTGATCTCAGTCGCAATGTTAGAGGATAAAAGGTATGAAGTTGTCTTCAGTGAAGGAAAATTTTTCCTTCGGCACAAGGCAACAGGACAAGTCAAGAAGGTTGGGATTCGAGCAAAGAATCTCTACAGACTTGAAGTAGATGGGATGTCTACGGAGCTTCCTACTGTTGGGAAGTGCAAGAAAGACATGCAATTGAAGCTTGAGAGGGAGCAAGATTTGCATGCAGGTAGGAGTAAACCTCAGGATGTGGAGCAACCACAAGATGAGGATCATGGAGTGGGAGCAACCACTCAGGCAGAGAAATTTCGTGCCAGATGGGCAGAGGGAGTGCATGCAGCTATACCACCAGGTGAGAGGTGGGGCGACATGCATGATTAATCCCAAGAGGAGATTTCTGGGCAGGATTCATGAGATGGTGTGGATCTCATGAATTGAACCTGGCTACGAGGCACCTACAACGTAGCAGTAGCATGATCAGTTGGATTGATGCAGATAGATCAAAGTGATAGTGTCGGATATTGGAGCACGGATCAGAGTTGACAGCAAGTGCAGAGTGCATGGGTGCAAGAGTTCAATAACGAAGTGGTTCTTGATGACATGTGTGGTTGGGCCCAGCAGAATTCAAAGACTTTGATGATAGATGCATCAGACTGATTGAGTTTTATGGAGCCTATTCAGTTTCAGAGTATTTGCAGAGCAGATGCATGGAGTTGCATGGCGCTTGTGAAGGTTGCAGGGTGAATGCATGGAGTTGCATGTCGCATGCAAAGATAGTCCTTTCTTGTTGAGAGGGAGTGTTGAAGATTGCAACAAGAAACAGTGAAGGAGGCATCCTGAAACATCTTTCCTGATCCTAGTTGGAAAGTGATCACCAAAACTAGGTGGGGGCCACACAGGTGATTTTTGTTGCAAAGTCTATTTTTAGACTATGTCTATTTTTAGACATATGGATCATGGTCTATGAGTTGCAGGATGCTATTTGTGGATGGTTGGTCAAGTTGGTAAAAATAGATGGACCTCTATTTTTAGACATACTGGGCGGAGTCTATTTTTAGACTGCCAGTCTAAAAATAGATCAATCAAATATTATTAGCTCTTAATAATATTTGGACTATAAACATTATCTTATCCTCTTGCAGCACTTCAGTTCGAGCTACGGATGTGGCACATGCAGCTGACAGAAGGAATTACGCTATTCCTAGGGTTTAGTTGAGCTATTGCATGGTTGACTTGAGTTGGAACTCATGTGGCAGAGTTTGGTGGAGTTGATGAGACAGTTGATGGAGTTGTGTTCGGTTTAACTTAGTTGAACTAGTTGTATTTAGTCTAACTGATAAATACACTAGTGATTAGTGGTGTGAATTAATTATTAATTAATTCACTAATTATTAACTCATAAATCAACTAAAGAACACATCAGTTAACTGCAATGCATGGACAGTTCAGTGGAGACGAGTGTTAGAGGTGGGTGAAAGGGTGAGTCTACTATCAGTTGTGACTATAGCTGTGCATGAGATTTGCACACACATTGATTGAGATTGCCAATGAGGATTGTGTAGTACAAGCCAAGGGGATTCGAACTTGGATCTCATCATTATTCATCTTGGATTGCATAGTAATGAAACTTGATGGAAGAGATTTGAACATAATACTTGTTGGGATGCGAGCTAATAAAAACCAAGTGTATAGCATGTGAGATAGGCTTTGAGGCTGTAGGGAGCTTTTGGTATGTATTATTCTGTGTCTCTATCATTATAATATATAGATAGTTGGGGTTTCAGGCACGTAGCTTTTCCCATTATCTTGTGTTATGTGTGCTTGATTATGTTTTAATGTGCGCATGCGACTGCTTCTAATTCCGCAAATTGATGATCAATTGTAGAAGAGGTTATGTATTATGCATGAAGCTCAAATAGTGTGTAATCAGGATAATCTCGGTGAATAATTCATCTATTATTCAAATTTCTACAACACGAACATGTGCCTTGTTAAGAATATTTACCGCTGTATGTGCTGCTTCTCCCCAAAAAGTGTCAGGTGTTCTGGAATCATCAAGCATAGCTCTAGCCATTTGTTGAACTGTTCTATTCATTATTTCTACTACGCCATTTTGTTGTGGAGTTCCAGCTACAGAAAACTGCCCTTTTATGCCATGTTGTTCACAAAATTCGAGGAATTCATCTGATGTATATTCTCCTCCTTGATCAGATCTAAGACACTTGATTTTTAGATCTAATTCATTTTCAACCAGTGCTTTGAAAATCTGAAATTTCTCAAATGCTTCATCTTTGTGTTTAATCAACCCAATCCAACACATTCTAGAAAAATCATCAATAAATAAGATACAGTATTGTTCACCACGTGGTGACTTTTTCCTCACAGGTCCACATATGTCAGTATGAATGAGTTCAAGAGGCTTACTTGATGATCCTTCCTTGGCATTAAATTTCACTCTAGTTTGCTTACCGAATTGGCAAGATTTGCATATGATACTTTCAGGTAGAGTAATATTGGGAAGATCACGAACAACTTTGAGTCTACTTGATTTGTTGATTTGAGAGAAGCTCAGATGCCTCAACCTTCTATGCCATAGCCAGTTTTCTGAAGATTTACTCAAGTAACATTGTTCTTTGCAGTTATTCAATACATACAGGTTGCTTGGAGTTATTTTTCCTTTTATAATTGTTTTACCTGTATCAAGATCACGTACCACACATTCTTTTGAACTAAAGACAACTTTAGTTCCTTGATCACACATTTGACTTACACTTAATAGGTTATGCTTTAATCCATCCACATACATGACATTATTAGCTTTCACCTTTTTTTTTAGAAAAACATATCCTTTTCCCTTAATGACAGCAGGAGTATCATTTCCAAATGTAACATTCTTTTCCTTTTCTAGAGCACTATATGCAAGAAGTTTGTTTTTTTCACCTGTCATGTGTTTTGAGCATCCACTATCAATGTACCATTGGTTTTCTTCACCTTCTGCAAATAAAGCTATGCCACAATTTTCAACCTGTAATTCCTTCTTTTTCCACACTTTGGAGCTTGAAGGAAAATGCTCTTTTGGCTGAACTTTGCTCCTACATTCAAATTCTTCATGGCCAAAGTTATTGCAATAAGCACATTCAACTTCATTTTGAAGAGGAGAAAAGTTGTTATAGGTATTCTTCTTTGTTCCAATATCAATCCTTTTCTTTCTTGCTTCTCTTGTCATGATGGTTTTATATGCAACACATTGAACAAATTTATGACCAAAATTGTGACATGAGAAACATTGTCCATTGAAGTAGAAATTTCTACGATCATGAAATCTTCTATTTGAATTTACCTGTTGGTTGGTGTTTCTTTGAAAGGTATTCTTGTTAGTGTTCTTTGAATTGAGCTGGTCATGCTTTACCTGTGAAGATTCTTTATTCCCTTGATGAGTGGCAGAATGTTGTATACCAGTTGTAGTTGCTTTTAGATAATTTGGTGCTGAAGCCTAAGAAGACTCTCTGATATATCCAAGACCTGTCTTTATAAGAGGAGAACGTTGTACCTTGATAATCTCATCTAAGGTTTCAGATCCTTTAGAAAATCTAAGATTCAGAGTCTTTACTTTCTCAAGTTCTTTTCTTAGACTTACTACTTCACATTCTAATTTTTCATTGTGTTTCTCCTTTTCTTCAAGATGATTTTTCAGAGTTTCTATGGTTATTTTAATTTCTTCTAAGCATATTTTGAGTTGATTGTTTTCATCAAGAAAATCATTGTCCTCTAGAGCATCCATAAAAGTATCCTTTTCTTCTCTAGATTCTTTTTCAAATGCCATGAGAAGTCTAAGATCTTGTTCACATTCTTCCTCACTATTAGATAACCCATCACTGTCTTCATGAGTATAGTAATTTTTTCTAGTGCTAAACCGATTCTTATTCCTTCTTGCTACTACCTTCCCTTTTTCATGTGTTTCTTTATGAGGACACTTAGCAACATAATGACCAACTCTTCCACAATCAAAACATTTAAAAGGAATCTTACCTCTAAACCGTCCTGTGCCAAGTTGAAGTTTCTTTGCAAAATTTATCTCATCATCTTCTGAGATATATCTTGATCCTTCTGTTCCTTGTACTTCTTTCCCTTTTGTAGAAGCTCTAAAGACTACTTCTTTGACTTCATATGGTCTTCCTCTTCTCATTTCATATGCAGTTAGTATGCCATGAAGTTGCACCACGGTAAGATTTTGAAGATCTTGCTTTTCTTCAAGAGCAGAAACTTTTGACTCAAATTTTTCCGTTAGTGATCTTAAAATTTTCTCAACCAAAGTAGATTCGGTTATTGTTTCTCCCATATTTCTCATACGATTTACAATATCATCAAGACGTAAAAATAAATTGGCAATGCTCTCCTCATTATCCATTTTTAGATTCTCATATTGAATTCTGAGAGTTTGGAGTTTAGCACTTTTTACCTTTGCATCGCCTTCATAACTTAGAATGATTTTGTCCCATATTTCCTTTGCTGTATTCAGATGCATGACTTTGACAAATTCTGATTCAGTTAGACTTCCCAATAGAGCATTGACCGCCTTTGCATTTGTTTCATAATTCTTCCTTTCCGTCGGATCTGTTGGTACTGCAGCTGGATATTGATATCCTCCTTCAAAAATAGCCCATACATCTACTCCCAAAGACTGAAGATAAGATCTCATCCTTATTTTCCAGAAGATTAAATTGTTTTCGTTAAAGAGAGGAGGCCTGATAGATGCTATTCCATCTTGATTGCTCATCTTCCTTGATCTTCCTTCTAGCGACTAAGCTTTTTCAGAAGGACCTGCTCTGATACCAATTGTTGGGAAAAATACTGAGAGGGGGGGTGAATCAGTATTTAGAGCTTATAACATAAATTCAACTTTTTCTTTAAGCAGATTTCCATACGTGGTTTTTATGAACGGAACTAGCGTATGCATGCGGAAATGCAGAAGGAAACTAGCGTATACTAATTTAACTTTCCAAATTTAAAGAAATTCTTAGAAGAAGTCTTATAAACAGATTTATCAGTTATGTATCAGGTTAGAAGTTACGAACAGTAATCAACAGAATAAAGCATCACACACATGAACACCAATATTTAAGGTGGAAACCCAATTCGGGAGAAAACCACCGCTGTTGTCGTCTCTGTCTTCAATCTTTATTATATAGAAAACCTTTTACAACATAGTACTGATGCAAACTCATATCAGTACGCAGGCTTCTACCTGCAGAAGTCTGCAACCTTCTCTCATTTTCTAGCTGCAACTGGAAGGGAGCTCCAACCCCCTGAACTCGTTTACCAGACTCTCCTGGAAGGGAGCTTCGACCCCCTGAATTAAACACCAGCTTCTACTGGCTGAAAGCTTCTACTTCCATACTGAAGGCTTCAACCTTCAGATCCACTGTATAACACATTTCATCAATTTTCATACTGGATCAAACAGCTTCAACACAACCCTTTACATAACATCAACAACCATACTTTGCCCAATACTTCAAACAGAACAGTGAGACCACTGTAACCAGAATATCAGGACTAACCCAGACTTCAGAATAGATATGAAGATACAAACTCAGCCCTGATCTTCCATTAATTCAAATAGCATACGTTACTTTGCTTTACTGAAGCCGCGTACATACGCGCTTTCCTGCACACCAACCCACGTATACTTCTGTGTATTTTATTCTTTAGAAAACCCTATACGTGCTTTTCATTAAGAGAACCCGCGTATACACGTGATTTTGACAAGACAAACTAGCATATAGATATGTAAATAGAAAACTTTGCAAAACAGATCAGATCTATAAACTTACCCAGATTTCTTCATTATTTTCAGCAGATTGTGCGCCAGATATTCACCATTTATTCTTCTGCAGATCATCTTAGAGATTCATCATCATCAGATCTAGAGATCTTGAACCATCCTCAGATCCATGGGTGCATCATAGATTCAGATCTATCAGTTAAGAACAGAGTTCATCCATGCAGATATTCCTTAGAGATATTTATTCATCAACAACCCTTACTCATGCACACCTTGCCTTATGATCTTCTTCTCCTTAAATAGATTTAGCTTTTACCAATACCATGAGCCAAAACCACACCACTTCTGATGGTATTCTTGGACGGAATCAAATAAACCATACAACGCTCAATACTGTGTGCCAAAACCATGGTAATTCCCCTTGGTATTGTAAATTTGGAGCGCAAAAGGGCATACGCGACTTGGATGTTACAAATCCGCGTATTCTTTGTGATATATCCTGTTTATTATTTCTCTGGCACTTACTGGAAATTATTTCTTCTGCTACTTCTGAACTGCTCTGTAGATACATTAATAGCAAATAGGTTGCTATTAAATACAACTCATCAAGTCAGTTTCCATCAAGAACAACTTTATCAAGTAGGTTTCCATCAAGGACAACACATTGCATCATATTGCCAACAATCTCCCCCTTTGGACTTGATGGCAAACATTATGGGGCGCCACAACAGATAGATACATTGATTATAACTATTATTCAAACACCATGATACTCTCCCCCTTTGACATCAAGGGCAAAGGGCAAATCTGAAGTTACCATGCTCCCCCTGAGTTCATGTTGAATCTTCAAACACATTTTTCAATGAAGTACATGACTCTATGACCTTTCCTATCACCAAGGACTCATACTTACATCAATGATCCAACCAAGTGGATTTGCATATGTGACTCAAATACCCAACCAAGTGGGTTTACAAAAATGAAGAAGTCCTTACATGACTGAATATTACAATTTTACATCATAGGTCTTAACATGACCTTTTCATCAAATTACAGAAGTGACTTATACAATGAATACCAAAGAATCTCAAACATGAGATCAGATCACAGCAAATAATAAGAATGTCAACAATGCATCCTTTCCACAAGACCAATGCTCCCCCTTAGCCTGTGCATCCTGAACACTTTCAACAGCAAATCATCAAGGCATCTTTATCAAGAAACATCAGAGAGTGAAGCAGAATTATGAGAAATGGAATACCACCAGAGATACCAAACAAGATTGCAACTGTGCTGAAGAATGATGAACCAGAATTTTGTCAGCGAATACCCATACGCGGTTTTCTGTGTATAAATTCGCGTATATACGCGACTATCCTTCATGAAATCTGCGTATCCAATTTAATCTTCTGAATTTAAGCAGATTTGATCCTCTGCATGGCAGAGACTACTCCAAGCTTCTGTCTGAGATATTCAAATGCTTCCTTGGGTAAAGGTTTGGTAAATATATAAACAACTTGTTCTTTGGAAGGAACATACTCCAATTCGCCCGAGCTACAATTCGGTGTAGGAACGAATTTGCGAGTGCTTGAAGAGAAGTTTCTGAATCAGAATCTGAATCATCTTCGTCGGGAACTTTTGCCTTTGGCACATTGACCTTAGGAATTTCCCTTTCAATGAGGTTATATACCTCTTCCTAAGAAAATTTACCAAGACCTTGGCATGACATGTCTGTCACCAGCTTAATTTTAGTTGGTTTCTCTTTAGGTGCCATGGTGAAAACACAGGCTTTTGCAACGACAACAACTTTTGCTTTCTTGGATCTCTTTGACATTTCGGTATCCAGAATTTTTTCCCTCGCTCTGCGAATGAAAGGGTTGGGTATTCTTTGGTTTTTCAATGGAGGAAAAGCTTTCAGAAGTGATAAAAAGAGAAATAAGGAGAACAACTGTATAAAAGATTCATTCGTTGATTTTCATTTATTAACTCCATGTAATGAACTTAAATGCGCTCTAAAGAGTCACACTCACGTATTCAACGAATAATAAACTTTCATTATTCGTTTGATTTTCTATTTAATAATAGACGTACAATCGGAGATCGAAGTTTTTTGAAATGAGAATAAAGATTTTCCTTTTTAATTTCGCGATTACGATGAATAAATATCATATGCACAATTGTAAAATATGAAGCTTAAGTATTAATCGCATCAGAAATTTTTAAAAGGGATAACAAATAAGATTTCGTGATTTTCTTCGATTTCTGATTGCGATGATATATATCACATCGGCTCTTTTCAAAAGAAATGAGTTACAAACGATGTTAGCCGATTTTGCGATTGCGATTACAGTGGGACCCATCGCATTGGAGATTATAATTATCATGAGCGAATATCGCTTGTTTCTCCGAAATGCGATTGCGATTGATCGCATCACAACGGAGTTGTGCCATTGATTGAGTAAAGAAATTGCATTTGCGATTTGTGATTTGCGATGGGGCCCATCGCATCAGAGATTTATAAAACAAGTGCATCCTATACTGCTCTTCTGAAATGCGATTGCGATCAATCTCATCAGAGTTTTTGAAAAACAAATATACAACTTATGATATTTCCGAATTGCGATTGCGATTACTGTACGTCGGAATTTTTCCATTTAAATATTTTTATGTGATAAATTCTTTATATTACATCGGATCGGAAATTATTTCAATGTTGCATTTGTTTATACACACTTGTTAATAAAGATATGAAATATGTCTTTCTAACAATGAACTCTTATTTCTAATTAAAAAATGATCAGATTGCTTCTAAATCTTTTATTTCTATCTAAAAAGAGAGATAAAAAGGGAACCTATTTCTAAATGAAATTTATTTCTAAAAATTTAGAAATGGGGAGGGTTGTTGTACAGTACAACAGGTGGAGACCAATATGGTGATGGTTTGTGATGTCTGGCCATGAGGTGGAATCACTGGTTGAGGGTTGAGGTGGTCTAGCCTCTTTAAGTCCTAATTTTTTTTTTATTGATGTGTTTTATGAGATCCCACATTCATGCTTGGAATATGGCACGGGGATGATTGGTTGAATAAATATTTTGCTGAGCCATGTCTATGGTTGAGTGGTACGTTGTTTCGGGGAAAATCACCCTAGAGGTTTGTTGGGCTTAAACCTCCACAGAGTAGGGCATGCTACTTAAGAAGGACTCACACAACCATACATGTTCATGAAAAACTAAATAGAGTAGATCGAGGAAGTTACCTGTAGGTCCTACGGTTGAAGCAGATCCCGCGGGGTCCAAACCCCCAGCAACCCTTCTTCCTTCTTAACTTGAAAGACAAGAAGAAACAAGCACGAAGAACTGGTTGTACATCATATATCTACTCTAAATGTTAGTGAAATCCACATGAAACATTAGATAAACCATAATAAATGCTTAAATAACAATATTCTCATATATGCAAGCGGACACTAACACGTATATTTCGGGAACAAGATGGTTCTTCTGTATTATAAATAGCATGTACAGAAATAACGAGTGGAGAGATCACTTGAATCCTTCCACGATCTTCGAGCAGACCATCGTCCGGATCCGTCCCACCCTTGCCTCGCTAAGATTCCTTCCGAACTGGTGCATACGAGATGACATATAAAGAGATGAGCATCTCCAGGAAACAAGGGTTTCCTGTAATGAACTGGGAAGTGTAGGAGGCACGGGAATTTAGACTTGGATAGGGAATACCAACAGAGTATAATATCAATAATTTCTCTCTCTCCCTTAGGCCATGCACATGAGGGGCTTTTATACTCCCTCGAAGTAGTTTCAACAGTTGGAAACAGTTGGCCACGTGCTGGGGTGGTTGAACTACTAGAGTAACCATCAACCCAGCCCGAAAATAGGGATTTATTATATATATTTTAATGATTTTAATGGCATACGCGGGAAAGTACATGTGGACTCGCGTATACACGCGGAAAAGTCTGGGCATAACCGCGTATGGGGAATTTAACACTGTTTTTTAGTGAATTTTGTCCAAGTCTGTAGGAATGGGTGCCCAAAGCCATAAAATCAATCATGAATCATATGAAGGTGAGAAATGATGCTATAACAGATGCCCCCTAATATATGAGGTCAGAAGGGGTACATGATGGCCGAAATGTATTATGCACATAGAAAGAACTTCGCAAGGACAAGAGAGGACTTCACCGGATTTCAGCCTGCCAAAAACCAATGAAAGAAAACAGAGAGTCAACTCATGCTGAGGCGGGCATACCCATGCTCAGTCAAAAATACATCATATAAAAAGTACTGAATAGATCCAACATGTATACAAGTATAACTGAACTGAAAGTACACAATGAATCATCTGAGCATGGCCCGGAAGTATAAGTCTGAATCAATGTCCAAGTATCACATATAGAAAGCTGATCAAGGATGCTGCAACTGGATGTCTGATCAAATAAGTAACTGAATCTCCAAGTACCGAATCATAAGAGGTGAAATAATCGGTACAATCACGCAACTCGAGAGCCAACATATAGGATGCTTCTGAACTGAACTGCAACATATAAGGGTGGACGGCATCACTGGCAGAAACTGAATGGACTGTCAAAAGTGAACCGAAAAATGTTGATGCAACCCAAGGTCTTCACCGATCACTATGGCACAATTCTACACAATGGGAATAAATGAGCTAAAGTCGACCATGTGATAAATCGTTGGATTACCGGTCAATGATGTATACCGTTAACCAACGCGAGACAACCCACCAATAATGAAAATGAGTGTCAAGGTGCCCCAGTACAATCTGACAAGTGCGAATGAATGAGTTGAAGTCGAACACTTGAAATAATCTACCAATCAGGAGGCAATGATGAATCCCCACTGTCGATAGCGAAGAGTCTGCCACTGATGACTGCAAACCCTAAGGTATTGACAAAAAGACTCTAGACCTTATTCCCAAAGAAATGAGTCGGAGTTGATGGGAAAAGATCTGCTGGAAGGAAGGCATTAAGGCATCCTACATCAGTCCAGCGCGAGTGTAACCCGCAGGCCAAGATTTGGAAGGAATCAGATGAAGTAGAGTGATGGAACCAAAACCGAAGTACGTTTCCGACATGCACAAGATGAAGCTAGCGCACGGAAGAAACCCTCTGAACCAACCAATAATGAAAGCTGACACGGAGGCGAGAAATCCACCGATAGGGTCAAATGGAAATCAAGGTACTGCACGAATCCCAAGTGTGATAATGTATGTTGACGTCGAACACAGGGGAAACCACTCAGTCAAAGACCCATAATGATGATCAAATGCTGAGCACAAGGTCACCTATCAATGATGGAAATAGGGCCAGGGTGCAGCTCTAGGTTTGCTCTCAGAGCAATGTGTTGTAGTCGATAAGAGACAAACCCGCCAGCAAGAAGTCAATGGAGACCTTCTCAAACTAGCACGAGCAGAAGACCAAAACATCTGATGTGATAGAACAAGATACTGACAAGACCGGGAAGGCCGACTGAATAATGAGTCAAGAGACACCGCAGAATGGCCGACTCTGGTTAGACTTCCCTTGAACAAAAGCACGACTCGTGATGACCATGGCAGTAAAAAGTGACACTGTATAAGTATGTTATGCAGGAGGCAGAACAAACTCTCCATATGATTGGAAGAGATAACCAACCGGGGGAGGACTGACAAGTGAAACAAGGTAAAGGCTGAACCTAGGTCAAAAACTAAAACCATCCCAAATGTAGGAAATATATATAAGTATATGTGCTTTGTTCAAAGGCGACAAACTGACTCTGTACTGCCATCAAAACAACGAAGATACATCCCGTTCCCGCTCTTTTTGTTATATTTGATTTTTTTGTCTTTTTCATATAATAAGCCTGAAAAAGAATAAAAGAATGCTATAGTACAATGGATGGAACGAGTATCAAAAAATCAGATGCACTAGTTCTTGGGATTGGAACAATCCTATGCTCAATGCAAGGTGGCGGAAACTGGTAAGCGATACTCAAAGGAATGTTCCATCCATGGGTAAAAGGGTGTCAAGTCGCAATAGCTAAGTGCATGCAATGGTTAACTTGTACAAATAGTCAAGGTCAAAAGTTGGCTTAAACACTGAGTCCAAATGAAGCCGGCTAAAGGCCAGGATAAACAAGTAGCCAATATGCAATGCAGTAATACAACTTAACGACACCAGGGAGCCTCTAGGGTAAAAGCCATAAAAAATGATAGTGAGGAAGGAGAAGAATGAAGCTTCAACACATAAGTCATGGCGGGACTAAAGAGGACTCCCGAGCCTACATAAAACGCAGCATGGGCAACAAGTGATAGCGAGGAACTAACTAGGAAGCCCATGTAAAGGAAGGCTCTAACACCAAGTCATGATTAAATAATCGGCGAGTGAAATGGGTGTAATAGTCATGACCTGATGGGATCGACCCTATGGCAAGTGATCAGTATGAAGGCTAGTATGCAAGATGCAGCGGAAAGTGATTTCCCTAACCTATATGCCAGTGAAGATCATATACCTGCCGTGACGAGTCAGTAATCATGGATCAAAAAATCGGGAAAAATCTCAAATTCGTCAAAATGTACCTGAAAACATACCAAACTGGGCACTTCCAAGCATCCGGGTTATGCAGCTTAAGATAGATTGAAAATATAAGCATAACAAATTTTTGCGAAAATTTTCAACTTTTTAGGCATAAATAGGCAAATTACCTCATATTTGGTTCATTATTACATTGCTGATTTGGAAAAACGTGCTCTGGAGCAAAAAACTTCTTTCGTCAAATCAGGAGCAACCGACCGTCGAATCGCACCGAATTTGTCAAGTAAGCTCCTCAATCATCCTTGCAAATCATTTTGTCCATTTATAAATTAAAATTTAGTGATTTTCACCACAGAAACCCTTTCCAAAAAACACAGGTTTGCGCATACGCGGGTTGGTAACAGGAAAGTCGCGTATACACGCGACTGTGCATAAAGAAAGCCGCGTATGTGCAGGCCCAAATGAAAAATGCGTGGCTAATAAAGGATTTATTGAATTTTGATAGGATGACAATCTCATGGAGAGACCGTGAACACAGTGCAATTGATCAAGAGGTCATGCAAGATCGAGCATCGCAAAATATTCTTCGGAATTGCGGATTGTTCAAATTTTTCAAAATGCCAAATATGAAAAGCAATGTCCGGTTGCTAGAAATGCTCGTCAATTATTGGGAACCGGAAGAGGACTGATTTATGATAGATCAGATGCCAGTACGCATTGAAGTGGAAGACATATATTTTATCACTGGACTCTCCCGGAGGGGGGAACCAATAGACTTGCACGGGAAGCCCTTGGGGGGGCTAACCGTGGAAGATTATGTCCACGTGTACTGCGTAGAGGGTTCCAAGAAAGTTGGAACTCAGATTGCAATTAAATATTTAAGGGATTTGCACATGAAAATCCTCCTTTTCACCATTGGCAGAGTGGCAGGATTTGCCTCCCTACATCAGGCGTCCAGGACCCAAATGAGCATAGCAGTGGAATGATTGACTCATGTGTATGATTGGTGCACAGCCCTATTACTGAACATGAAGCAACAATTGACCTCAATCCGCCAAGAAAAGACAAAACACTTTGGATACGGTATAATTTTGATGACATTCTTCTTCGAGAAGATACCAGCATTGAGACCTAGAGTTATCTCTACCATCAGCAGCCCGAGAGACCCAAGAATTGCCCGTTGGGCAGACATGATGAAGAGATTAGGGGGAAGTGAAGTTCCCCGGACCACTTGGGATGATGAGTTCTTCCTTTGGTGGGGAGAGAAAATCATCGCTGTGGAGGACTATCCCTATGCCGGGATGGAGTTTCGTGGAGATCCAGATCTTGTTCTTCCACCAGGCACAGCATGGGGCACAATCGGTAAGTTTGCAAATTTTTTTGATTTATATAATTTTTTTTGGATTTTTTCAAATATGTATGAAAAAATGAAAACAAACATGTTTTTGATTGGATTCATAATGATTGACAATGTAAACACGATCATGATACAGATATTGGACTAGTTCGACTTGAGGGTTTCCCGCGCCACAAGCGTCGCAGGGGCGAAGCAGATACAGTGGATTCAGACAGGACCCTCCAGGCTGTACAGAGGAACTTGGAGGGGTTAACCCGCCAAATACCTATGGCTACCGTGGAAGATCTGCCGGAAGCCATCTAGAGATGGGTGGTAGGAGTGCCCCGAGACTGGGTACGGTTATTCCACCAAGTTGCCACCGCGATCACGTTCTATAGGAACACGACTTCTGGGCAGGGACCCCAGGAGTAGATAGATATTATGTATTAGATGACTGTATATTATTTTTTGAGACTGAACATGATCGGGCATAAGCCCAAGTTTTGTATGACCTTATGGATCCAAATTTTGTAAAGTTTTTGAACACTCTGATGATATATATACATCGATATTTGATGTGATGTGATAAATGTATCAAAATGTATGATGTTTTTGATGATTAAATTTTATTGTATGGAATGATTGATATGCCAATCCAGTGCCTGATTAGCTAATGAGTTTGCTAACCAATTGTCAGCTCGAGGAATATGAATGAAAGTTAAAAATTGAAATGATCTTTGTAACAAACGTACCCTCAAGAACAACCGTAATAAAAATGGGTCTCGAACCCGATAAGTATTGTTCAACTGCGACACCACCAGCTGAGAGTCCAAGAAAACTACCAACGAATCAACACCCAAAGATATTGCCTCCGAGAGTAGATAAACAACTGCAGTGTATTCTGCTATATTATTGGAAGCAGGACCAATGCAGATCCCTCTTGATACTAACAGCAGACCGGAAGGATAATGAAGCACCCAAGCCGCGGAAGCTAAGTTCCGGGTGTGTCTATTAGCACCATCGGCGAAACCAAAGTGACTCATGACATCCGACACAACCTGCCAAAGCAGATCAAAAACATCACCAACTCATCAAATATCGAAAATCAACCAAATATGTACAAAACAAAACTACTATATACAAAAGCAATATGCCAGGCCGAAGCCTAGGCATAATACTTCTTTAAATAGAGCCCATTTCAGGGCTCCGGCAACTCGTTCCCTTCGAAATCAACCAAGGTATACACTCCTTTCTTAAGGAATTTTTTAATGATAAAGGGGCCATACCACATAGACTTAAACTTTCCTGCCCCCAAGGCATCTTTTTCTTGGGCATAGACCAAGACAAGGTCACCTTCCGAAAAAACCCTGGGTTTGACCGCCTTATCGTACTGAACTTTAACTCATTTTTTATGCGCTTCATTCATCGTGGCAGCATCCCGACACTGCTCATCGAGATGTTCCAGATGAAGGAGCCGTTCTTCAAGACTAGAAGTGTCAGGAAGAAGTTCAATAGCTAACTTAAGAGAAGGAATCTCACATTCAATGGGAAATATGGATTCCAACCCATGCACTAGCTGAAACGGAGTAAAGCCAGTTGCAGTTTTCACTGACGTCCTGTATGCCCAAAGTGCAGGATATAGCATAATATGCCAGTTGGATCTATGTTTATCAATTGTCCTTTGAAGAATTGTCTTCAAGGATTTATTCACGACTTCCACTTGCCCATTGGCTTGAGGATAATATGGAGATGAATGCTCCTGCCGGAAACCCAATTTGAGAGCCAACTCAGCCATCATACTATTCTGAAAATGACTGCCATGGTCAGTGACAATCTCTCTAGGAATACCAAAATGAGTGATAACCTGGTTGAAAAGGAAAAGAGCTGCAGTCTCACCATCATTCCCAAAAGTAGGCATAGCCTCGACCCACTTCGTAAAGTAGTCTACTGCTACAATAATGTACTTGTGACCTTTAGCCAAAGTCGGGTTACAAGTAGTATAATCAATACCCCAATTTTTAAAGGGACCGACAGTAATGACTGGAAAAAGCAGAGCTGTATGAGCGCGCATTTTTCGAGTATAAACTTGACACAGATGACACTTTTTGACCGCCTCCATAC
>JAXQQM020067182.1:0-71095 GCA_034641835.2 Pinus albicaulis | reverse complement strand
TCTTTCCTAATTCAAAATCGCCGAAGATATATAAAATAACTGTTTCATTTGTCCTACAATTCCAATAGTGCGCATGGAAATATTCTCTGCAAATCTCTTTTTTTGCATATGGTAGGCCTCTCAATAGATTAACCTTGTACTAGCATAATGCAAACATGACCTGCAAGTCACCACTGTGTTTTGGTTTTTGAAGGCTGCTGCATTATTGATTGACTAGTGAAGTATCAACCAGTGAATAAGTTTCAAGCTTTGGAGAATTCACAATTATATTATAATTTTGTCTTGTAGATTGGCCTCTTGACCAATTTTTTCTAGGAATTCCTCTTATGAAAAAATAAGTTCTTTCCTAACAGGTTATGACCCTCTTGAAAATACCAGGTTCACTAGAACATTGGAAGAAAATATCTAATGCATGCATCATGCTACTACTAGAAGCCATTGCAGAAAATAGAAACCAATTTGAAAAAGGATCTAAAGCTACATTGCAGACGTGTTACAGTGACAATATTTTCTTGAATGTTTATTCTCCAATACCACAAATAATCATAGTTTGTATTTAACTCCAAATAATATACATTCCAATAAGAAGTTTTCAATTATAGTTTTACCTTGTGGCAATGATTTTCATTATGCCCCGCTCTCATTTTCAGTCAAAAACTAGATTTCCTATATTGATGACGTTCCTACTGTAATATGACCAACTATCAGACAAATATCTCACTGTAATTCTAGATAAAATGAGAAGTGTACCCAAATAATAAAGAAACTAAAAATGATAGTAGATATTGCAGGGTAAGCAACTAAATAGGTAGTATGCATGATATGTTATTCCATAATTCACTACCTTTCCCATTTATAAAATATTTTCTACAACAATTCCGTTGCATGTTATTTATTTATGTTTCTATTTATTGAGATTTTGGCTCACACGGGGATCACAATTAGCCTTTCCATAGGAGATACATATGGCTTATGCAATTGGCATACCATTGTTGTTACTGTAACTAACATTTCCTAATAAGAAGTTACAGTTGAAACATTGAATTTACTTGTTTTGGCTTCCTAATTGTTATGTATGGAATATATAATACCAGTTGTCCATTGGGATTCATATGTGACCAAATGAAAAAGGCTTTAACTGTTGCTAAATGAAAAAATGTGATAGGCTAGGATTGGAGGGATTTTGTGCAAATTATAATGAAAAATAAAAAACTGAAGGCCTACACCTCCAGTGCAGTGATAGTAGGGTTTCCTATTTATAACCTTCTAGAGTTATTATTATTATTATTTGTTCATTTATTTCTGACCGTTTCTCCCTATTCAAGGTGTTTCTCAAGTTTGTCAGCTCTGAATGCTAAACACGATTCTTTATGTCTTGCAGTGGAAACACCTCACATCTTAGCATAGGTCCAAGATCTAGTTCTGGTACAATAATGCAAATTGTGGAAGATTTGGTAAGTGCCTGCTACTGAAAGCCTTGCCGCTGTGACCCAAGTGCTATTTGGCCACAACTAGAAGGTTAGTGCATTTGGAAAAAGAGAATGTTGTGTGCGTTGATGTTGCACATAGGGCATCTTTTTCCAAGCCCTTTTTCCCTTCATGTGCAAGAGAAGTTTGCATCTGCAAGATGCACATAGCATTCTCTTTGCCCAATAAAATAACCTTCTAGTGTTGCATGAGATTCTAGACTCTTTATACTGAGGAACTGTCTAGAACTTTGTAACTCTTGGTTCGTAGTTATCCAGTGAGTTTAGTCTGATTGCAAGAATTTTTCCTTCACATTCCTTCTCAATGTTTCTTCCATAACCTCAGAGCTACTCAGGTTTGGGGTTGTTCCCTAGATATCTCTTAGGGTTTGGACCAACCTCCTAATCTGTTGGCAGCATTTTTATACCTGCAGTAGGTATATCACTTATCATAGGCATTTTTGTTTCTCCAAAATGTTGTTTCTCTCACAAAAGGGTGCATTCTAATTTAAGATTCTTTCTCCCACAACTCAACATGATGTGTGCAATGTGGTGCCTGTTGGGTGATTTCAGTGGCTTCTACAAACTAGTTATTAGAAAATGTTTCTAACCTCTTAGGGAGGAGCTACTTAGCGGTGGCTACCTCTTTAACAATTGTTGATATTGATTGTTCATTAGTATATTGAAAACTTCATCGTCGGGGATGAATGTTTTAATTTTATCAAGTGTCTCTTGTTTCATGTTCAGCACAAGATGGACTTTGCATGCACTTAGTTCATTGGAGAAAGGCTTTTTGGCTTGCCTTGAATATTGAAAGCAAGTTACAGAAGCGATCCCTAAAGATGGAGCATCATTGACAACAATTCAAGCTCCTCTCAGTGGATGTTTTCTAATCCCTCTTCTTCTGCTCCTTCCCCTTGTCATCTTCATTTGTTTACAAGGCATGAAAAAGATACTCATAAGTTTAAATTTTAGCCCAAAAGAAATTGTAATGGTAGTGGAAATGTTATGAGAATATTGTTATTATCACTGATGGCCTATCTATTCTAATGAAGGATGTCTTAAGCAAAGAGTTCTCAACACATATTTCAGTGGTTGAGAAAAAGGAAGGAGAAGGTTAAAATGATTATAGTCAACAATCCTAGTTACATAAGTGGTTGTTGTGAACTTCCCAATCCATGGTGGTAATGCCTCTGCTACTAAGTACAGTAATTCTAAGAATTCAAAAAAAAAATGGAAAAATAATTCTAAGCCCACAATTAGTCTTAATCATCATTGACTACTTCACTTTAGACAAGGATGCTTTGTTTGTGAAAAACTGTTGCATTATAGTTAATGGTAGTGATAAAAATCTTATTTCACAAGATCATGTGACTTTTCTTAATTTTCCTTCAAAGTGTTAACCTTGGTCTAAAATTTTAGGGTTGGATGAAGAATAAGGAACCAATGCAAGTTATGAAGGTCCTTCAATTCACTTTTTCTATTGACCACTCTTTGATAGTGTTAAGTATGATGGCACTCTTGTTGATTATTGTAGTCTTATTCCTTGGAAGGTTTTATCAACACGATTTCTATGCAAGCTATTATACATTGTCTTGAAACTTCCCTATTTTTGCAGATAAGTTAGCGTCATGCTAGTGATTAATTTGAAACTATATTTTAGTGGAAATATTCACTATTTTTTGGTGGAATAGTTCATAATTTATTTTTATCTTTTTTTTCAAGTGTACTAGTCATGATGATAAATGTGTGGTTTACTTCAGAGGGTTCTCAGTTCTTTCTAGATACACTTTTCATCATTTGATTTGAATACTTCTCTAGTGCTCTTGAGGTCCATGTTTTTATGTTTATTGGTTGTTTCTATGGAAACTTTTTCCTAAGGTTTTGCAAGGTAAATCCAAATGCAAAAAATAGTATTTCACATATTGATATTTGTTCAAGACATTCTTGTGCGATACTTGAATTTCATAAATTTGGATTTCTATTTCATTATCTATATCAATATATAAGAACAGACCCATGGATTTTTCATATTTCTCAAACTGTGGAGTTGTTCCTTTCTTGTTGCATGTTCTTTTATATTGTTATGTTGTGATTCAAATTTCTAGTTGTGCTTTCAAGTTATTCTCCTACGTAGTACATGCTTTGTTGGATTATATCAAAAGTTATTCTTATTGTCTTTTTCTTATGTATATTGAAAATATTATTTCTAGCAACTTTTGATCTTCCTAGATCTTTTATTCCTTTGGTGTATATTTAAACCTTGAGGGGAAATTGCTAGTTTAAAGTCTAATTATTTAAAGGGTGCTAGCTCAATGGAAGAGAAATTGCTTTACAAGCAGAAGGTTTGTGGTTTGATTCCCTCGTGCCCTGATATTCATAGAGAATGACGATGATTATTTTTTGGTGACGGATGCTCTTTTGATGATCACCAATGATCTTATGGTGACATTTTTCGACCCTTGCCAAAATATGAAATGGTGATGGTCAACGAACACCACCATATATATGCATCAATAGTGACGACTATTAAAGGTTCGTAACCATAAATATTTGTTGTTGATATGAAATGGTGAGGGTCACTATTTGTCATTATAGTCATTATTTGTGATGGACCTTGATGTCACCAATGAGTTTATGGTGACGGTCAATGAACGTTTCCATATATATGCACCAATAGTGACGGCCATGAAAGGTCCATCACAAAAAATCGTTGTTGTTCATATGAAATGGTGATGGTCACTATCTGTCATTATAATCAATATTCGCGATGGACCTTGAATGTCACCACAACACATACTTTCGGCGATGCCACCTTTGGTGACAGAGGCTATTGTCTGTCGCCATTTCTCATATGAAATGGTGACGGTCACTATCCATCACTATAAATCATTATTGGTGACGGACTTTGAATGTCACCACAACACCTATACTTCGACGACGCCACCTTTGGTGACGTTTAATTTTTGGTGACGAAGGATCTTTTGACCCTCACCAATGAGCTTATGGTGACCATTTTCTCCCCTCACCAATGTCCTTTTTTTTTTAGTGACAACAAGGAACTATATGCCTTGGTCCAAAGTGTGAAAAAGTGGAAACACTACCTGGTTGGAAAGGAAACCATTATCCATACGAATTACCAGCCCTTGCAATACCTTCAGTCATAGACCAATCTACAACGGGCTCGTCATTTCAGGTGGATGGGTTTTTTACAATAGTTTCATCTGGTAATAAAGTATAAGAAGGGAACTAGCAACAAAGTAGCAGATATGCTCTCTCACCTTCGTATTGTTGCTTCTATTATTTTTCATGATACTTCGTTGTCTTTTGAAAGTTATGATGAACAATACGCTAACGATGATGAATTTAATGAAATATATCCAAAACTAACTCATGGATCACAGGTGGAAAAATATCATCTGCAGGGGAAGTTGTTGTATCACCTTGGAAAATTGTGCATACCCACAACAGAAAGGGTAAATGTAATTTGAGAGGCACACACCTCTCTTGTGTCAGGTCACTTCGGTGTCGAAAAAACCTTATGTCATTTACAAAGGTTTTTCTTTTGGCCTCATATGAAAAACATTGTAACCCTATTTTTAAAGGGATCTGTGATGTGTTCTATTTCAAAGCCCACTAATAGAAAACTCAGGCTCTACACACCACTCCCTATTCTAGGTCGTTCATGGGAAAGCGTGTCAATGGAATTTGTAGGAGGTTTGCCTATGTCTAGAAAGGGTCATGACTATTTGTATGTTGTCGTAGACCACTTTAGAAAAATGTGCATATTAATTCCTTGTAAAAATAAGGTTACTGCTGAGTAGACTAATTATCTTTTCTTTCAATTTTTTTGGGTCCACTTTGGGTTGCCCACATCGATTGTGTCAGATCGAGACTCTCGCTTCATTGGAGAGTTTTGAACCAACTTGTGGCGAATGATGGACACCAACTTGAAGAGATTTACAACATTCCATCCACAAACTGATGGATAGACAGAGGTCATTAATTGTACCATGGTACACTTATTGTGGGACTATTGTAGCAAACATCCCAAGTTGTGCGATGAGCATCTTCCATATGTGCAGCACACCTACAACCGAGCAGTGCATTCTTCTACGCAGCGTTCACCATTTGAGACATGTTTTGGTTACCTACCAAAGGATCCTTTTAACGTGATCTATGGAAGGGATGAATATGCCAAGGGACATGATGATAGGGACAAAGCACAATGGTTCATCTGGCGGATACAGACAATTCACCAAGCAGTGCAAGAGCAGTTGGAAAAGATTCAAGCTCGATATAAGGCCCAACATGATAAGCACCGAGTCGACCATCAATTTCAAGTTGGTGACAAGGTGTGGTTCCATATCAACAAGGATCGAATGAAGGGGGGAGGCAAGAAATTGTGACCAATCCAGTATGGTCCATTTACCATATTGGAGAAGATTGGGAATAATTATTTCTGACTCAATTTTCCTGTATACATGTAGATGTACTCGGTCGTGAATGTCGAAAATCTAAAGCTTTATGAACCACCATAGATTATGGACATCGAGGAGGTAGGATCAATGCCTACAGTGGACAACTTTGCACTAGAGTATCTTGATGAATTTCTAGAAGACATCATTCTCGATCAAAGAACCAGGACTTTGCGACGGGGAAATGTGGAATATCTCCGTGTTGGTTTCAAAGGGATGCACCCAATTAAAGCTAAATGGCTTGAAAAGGAGAAGGTGAGGGAGAAATTCCCTCACTTACCTATTGATTGATAAGGCTTTTGGGGTCCAAAAGCTCTTCAGTGGGGAGGAATGATCCAAGAGGATTGTATAGGTCCAAGTACAAGTGGCTTAAGTACATAGGCTCAAAAATAAAAATGTCAGAAATGTGGAAAACTTAGTGTCAAGTTGAAGATCTTGTCTTTTTGATTCAAATGGCACAGATGAAACTTAATTCTGTGTTTGTATGGAGGAGTTAGAGGTAGTCAAAATTTAATGGGTGACTTGGTGATGTGGCAGCTTAAGGAGGAGACAAATTTGTAGAAACCCGATCACTGAATTCCGGCCAACTCCAGCCGGATTTCAAGAGAAATTGTGGGACACTTAAAATGAATCCTTTGGTCAATTTCTAGAAAAATAAAAAATGGTAGTTGGTTTAAATAAAATAATAAAAATATTAAAAAAAAGGTAGGGCAGGCCATGACCCCCACCCTACCTAACGGATATAACAAAATATTATTAAAAATGGGTGGGCCAATGACCATGATCCCGCCACCCACTGCATATATGTATTACAACAAAAATTGTGGGAGGGGCGCGAGCTGTCAACCCTACCGCCCCATCCCATACCACCCACACTCCATGTGATACGATGGTGCTGACGGGAGTTAAGGGGTAGGAAACCCAATGCGGGCCCAATGCCCCCGTACTTTCCTCATTAAAAAATATGCTGTGGGTTATTTAAAAAAATTTCTGCCTTATTATGGAGGGGGCGAGGTTCGACCCCCTCTCTCACACTCAGATCTAAAACCAAATCACCAACGACGGACTTGGTAAAGTCTACCCACACTCAGATATTTAAACCATTCATTTCAGAAGTGCACCCAGGTAGGCTAGGAGTGGCACAGAGTACGAGACAGAGTGGAACCTTGAGTGCTTTGCAAGAGGGGGGTGGAACCATGAACCGAGCTCATTTCCAGAGGGGCTAGATTTTTCCGGCGTCAGAATAAAGAAAATTTTATATGGATTCTGCACCTCTTGATTCCACGAATCCAATGGTGTTTTCCATTTATTCATCAGATGTCTCTAATTTTCGGGCACTTTCAATTATGGAGGTATAAGGGTGTGATTTTGCATTGATGCTTGTACTTTAATTTTATTTGCCACTTAATAAAAGAGGGCCTCCCCACTGATTGAGCACGACCCAGAGACGTCGTCCCTCTTGGAAAAACTCCAATAGCAATTCCTTGTCTTCTTGCATGATTTTATGTGCTTCTCTCTTCTTATGTTCATGCCTTTTAAGTTTCATGGTTAAGATGCAATTTTACATGTAATTCTTTAATACATCTCAAAGAAAAACATTTTGGATCATTTTTGGAGATGTTGGGCAGAGCATTCCTCGTATCTATGTAGCACTGGATAACAGGAAGGAAGATCACCAAGAATATATTATCAATATGGACAGTACGATTTGTGATCAAGTTGTTTCTATTTTGATTGACCCTGGATCTAATTATAGTTATGTTAACCCTGACTTGGTGGATATGTGTGGTTTGAATAAATAATTGCATGTAGAGTCTTGGTTAGTGCAGTTGGATATAGGCACAAAGAAAAAATTTCATCATTGGGTAAGAGCTTGTGCATTTGAGTTGAATGGTATGCCTACATCAGTTCATTTGAATGTACTTCCATTGGGATCATACAATATGCATATGGGTATGGATTGGTTGTATTTTCATAGGTCTAAGGTGGATTGTTATGAGAAAGCTATTGAGTGTTTGGATGACAATATAGAACAAATAACATTTTAGGGTAAGAAGAAGGCTACATAAATCATAATGGTTACACCTATGCAATGAAAGCGTAGTCGCAGGAAAGGGTGTATTTTATTTGTAGTGCATATCTTCAGTGATAAAGATAAGGATGTTGAGGATGAAAGGTTTTGAACAGGTACCCAATTTAACAACAGTTTTAGGATGTATTCCCTGCAAATATTTCAAATTTTCCACCTCACAAGGAAGTGTAATTTTCTATTGAGTTGATATTAGGGGCATCACCAACATTGAAGGCACTGTACAAGATGAGCACTCTAGAGTTAGTGTAATTGAAGTTGCAGTTGAAAAAAATGCTTGACAAAGAATACTTTAGGCCAAGTGTCTTGTCGTGGGGCACACTAGTAACCAGTGTTTTTTGTGAAGAAGAAGGATGGTACTCTCAGGATATGAATTGATTATAGTTAATTGAATAAGGTAACCATCAAGCATAGGTATCCATTGCCAAGGATCGGACTTGTTTGATCATCCGAAGGGAGAAACAATGTTCTCAAAGATTTATTTGAGATCAGGATACCATCAGGTGAAAATTAAAGAAGAGGGCATTTACAAGACTAATTTTCAGACTAGGTATGGGAAATATGATTTTGTTTTAGTTGCTCCAACTACTTTTATGTGCTTGATGAATAGTGTGATGCATCCTTATCTAGAATTTTTTTTTTTTATTGTGTTCATTGATGATATATTGATATGTTATAAGAATGATGAATAGCATGCCAAACATTTGGCAACAATATTGAGGTTTCTAAGAGAGCATAAATTGTATGCCAAGCTTAGAAAATGTAGTTTAATTTAGTCAGAGGTACATTATTTGGGGCATGTGGTTTCTAAGGAAGGTATTGCAGTAGATCCAGAAAAGATATGGGCTATCATGGATTGGGAAGCTCCATGGAATGTGGATAAGGTAAGGTCATTTATGGGGTTGGAAGTTTACTATAGAAGGTTCATCATGAAATTATTACGTATTTCCTATCCTATTACATCCTTGCACCGTAAACGTAAAAAAATTGAATGGACAGAGGAATGTGAAGCAAGTTTTGAGCAGCTGAAGTAGTTGTTGAAAAATTCTCCAGTTCTCAATATTGTAGATCCAGATAAAGAGTTTGTGGTGTGTACATATGCTTGCAAGAGAGGGCTTGGTGGGGTCCTTGTGTAGGAAGGATAGGTGGTATGTTACGAATCAAGGAAACTGAATGAGCACAAGAATAATTATGTTATACATGATCTTGAGTTGGTAGTGATCATCCATGCATTAAAGATGTGGAGACAGTATCTTCTTGCCAGGAGGTTTGTATTGATGAGAAACCACAGTGGATTGAGGTAATTTTTTGATCAAATGAATCTGAATGACAGGAAAGTTATATGGTTGGTGATGATCAGTGAATTTTACTTCAAGATTAGGTACATTAAGGGAAAGGAAAATAGGGTTGTGGATACTCTTAGAAGAAGAGTGTAGGTAAATAATGTAGCAGCTATGAGTTCTTAACAGGACAGATTTATAGGATTCAATCATGCAGGAATTACAACATGATGAAATGTACAAGGAGATTAAGTATGGGTTACAACAAGGTACAGGAGATCAGGATGTGGACTATCGTCTCACAGTGGATGGTTTGATTAGATTTAGGAACAAGCTCTAGTGCCAGAAAACAATGAGCTCAATAATCTTATCTTGAGGGCACTCCATTTCAAGCCAAATTTAGGTCACCTAGGATATCAAAAAACATCGACAACAATGACGAAGTTCTACCATTGGCCTAATCTAAAGAAGAAAGTTTCGGAGTTTGTGGCTAGGTGCTTGGATTTTAAATAGTTAAAGGTAGTGTGTAAGCATCCAGATTGTTTACTACAGTCAATTCAGATTCAAGAGTGGAAATGGGAGGTCATTTCTATGTATTTTATTACAGGTTTTCCGAGGACATCTAGACGACATGATTCTATCATGGTTGTGGTGGAAAGCTTGACAAAGGTAGCACACTTCATTCCGATGAAATCCACATATTAAGCTAGTGACATAGCACAAGTCTTCATGAGAGACGTAGTGAGGATGGATGGTGTACCGAAGAAGATTTTTTGAGACAAGGATGCTAATTCCACTTCCAAGTTTTGGAAGGATTTATTTATAGGTTTGGGTATAGAGTTGGCCTTTAGCACAACATATCATCTGCATAAAGATAGACATAAAGAGAGGGTCAAAAATATTTTGGAGGACATGTTGAGAATGTATGTGATGCATCAACATTGAAAGTGGGAAGAGTATCTACCTCTGTTTTAGTTTTCTTACAACAATGGGTATTAAGAGTCACTAAGGATGAGTCAGTTTGAGGCACTCTATGGACGAAGTTGTAATACTCCCATCAGTTAGAGTGATCTAGTTTACAAGGTATGGAAAGGGCTGGATGTGTTGGAAGAAATGGAACACAAAATGCATGTTATCAAATAGAATCTAAAGGAAACACAAGATAGAGAGAAAAATTATGCATATCATCACATGGAATTTAAGGAGTTACAGGTTTGGGAATGGGTGTACTTGTGCATCAAGCCCAAGAAGATCTCCTTGAGGATTGGGTCCTGTGCAAAGTTTGAACCTTGATATTATAAGAGGATTGGACCAATGGCTTATCAATTTACACTTCCTCCGAAAATGAAAATCCGTGATATTTTCCATGTTTCATTACTTAAAATATATATATACAGGATGTTGATCATATTATTGATTGATATGTAATGTGGGTGGAACCAGAAGGAGAATTCCATCCAGAACCTCAGTGTATTTTGTAGAAAAAGATGCTCATGATCCAAAACCGAGAAATCAAGCAAGTTAAAGTGAAATGGAAGCACTTTGGGCCCAATGAAGTTACATGGAAGATGGTTGATTAGATGTGGGATATGTATCCTTTATTGTTTTCCAGTTGAGGAAAATAATTTTTTGTAATTTTATATATGTATATGGATGTAAATACCACCATGAGTTGTGTTCTAAAGCTCCAATAAGTGGTATGGGTGTCATGTTGTTATGTTTGTCATGTTTTTATGATTTTCAGTAGGTTGACCATTATAAATACTGCATCGAGCTAAGTTATAAATATCCATGGGAAGTATGTTTTGGTTTTCAACGGTTTGATGGTTTTATTGTCATTAAACACTGAGGATGGTGTTCCCCTAAGGGGGAGGTTCTGTAACATCCCCGAGTTAAAATTTCATGTAATAAAGTTAATAAAGGAAAAATAATACCAAGATCACGAGACACGTATTCCAAGCCGAATGTTGGGAAAAGCATCCTAGTGGGTGTTAATTTAGTTTATTATGGCTAGGGAAAATTGGAAAAGGAATTGGTAAAGGCTTTGGAAAGGAAAGAGCCATTAATTTCATTTTATTTATGAAAATAATGGAAAATAGGAGAAAATGAAGGTGAAAGTCATAGGTTGCACATGAGAAGTAAATCAAGGAAAATAATGGAAAATGAAGAAAATAAAGACTTCATTAATAAAAAGGCTTATGAGCATTAGTTCATGGCTTTTTGTTAGTTTACTTTTGGATCTCTCTCTTTATTCTCCCTCTCACATAAACTTGTAAACTTAGAGAATTCTTCGAGAACTCTAGCATTGGAGAAAGGAAGGACACAAAAGGAAAGGGGAAGCAAAGATAAAGCAAGGAAGAGGTGGATCAAGCAGCTACAACAGGATTACTTGTAGGCATCGAGTTGTATGTGTGATTTCCTTGCAATTTTTAGCATGCATGGTATTTGCATGTGTGTATTTGGTTCTCTTGTTGTCATTGACATGGGATTTTCTACGTGTGACAGTGGTTTTCAACCTTTCCTTTCCATTTCTGGATAACCATGGTGTGTTTGGGTTTCTCTTACATGGTTGATTTTGATTTCCATATGGTTTCGAAACTGAGTCGGGTGGTCTTAGGAAGAAACACAAGGCCTAGGAATCCATGGACTGGTGAAGGTGGGATTACGGTAAATCCTAGTTGTGTATACCCTCGTTGGGCCTAAGAATCCTCAACCGGTAAATGGTAAAGCCTAAAGCGAAGAGAAGGATGAATTCCTCGTGGTTTAGGTGGAGAGATCTGGAGGCATCCATGCTTGTATAGGCCTAGTTATCCCTGGAACCATATAAGGTGGGATTGCGGTAAATCCTTGTAGTGTATATTTCTTTTTTGGGCCTAGGAATCCCTTGGAAGGATATACGATAAAGCATGGTTGTATAGTTTAGGGCTTGGGCCTAGGAATCCTTGAATGGAATATGGTGGGATTGTGGTAAATCCTGAGGAATCCCTGTATGTTTTTTTGTAAGTCCCATATTCATGCTTGGAATATGGTACGGGGATGATTACCTGAAAGAAATATTTGGTTCAGCCCAATCTATGGTCAGGTGGTACGTGGAAGTCTCTGACCTGGTTTCATTTTGCATATGTTAATAAGAGCTCTTTTCCTCGTGTGCATTATGTGTGAATGTGCTTGTTATTATGTGATTATAATGGTTGTTCTATCATTGTTTATCTATTGGTTATATGATGGTTATAAGCATAGTTTATGACACACTTGAATTGTGACTCTCACCATGATCTAATAAATGATATTACAGCTATTGGGAGAGGGCTTCAGACCTTCTTGAAAATTCTCATATAAGTATGAAGTCCATATGCTCAGATGTATTTATTTGACCCAAAGATTACATTTTCATGATGTGTTTGGCAGAATGTCTGTCATGGTTAGTGTCCTATAAGTTCAGGTCCTTGTTCAATTTTAGCGTTAGAGGCCTTGTCTTCTTTTTATTTATCATTTCTAATAATTTCATCAATTATTGGGCAGAGGCCTAAGTCCTAGACCGGAAAAATTGGCTCAAAATTCAGGGTCGTTGACACATAACTAGTTTAAAAAGTATGCAGTAGCATGGATTCCCTCTTTGTGCATGCAAATGGAGGGTTTTAGTTGCATGGAGGGCTTGTTATGGGAGAAAATGGGCGTTTATCTTAGTCATAAGTAGCTTAACTTAGGGGTTTGGCACTTGGAGTTGTTGGTTATCCGTTGGGGGTCCTCAAGCTACCGAGGAAGGTTAGTTTGTTTTTTTTTTCGATTCCACTTCCTTAAATGTACTTGTGGAGTTGAACCATACAATAGTAACTCTTCTTCACATTCACCCTAGGGGACCGGTTATATTAGGTAAATGTGTGAGGAGGGTGTTACAATTCTATTATTCATGCAACAGAGGAGGTTTATTCATGTATATAGGGAATGCTTGAAGGTTTTATAAAAATAGAAAAATATTAAAAAAGGAAAAGAAAAAAGAAAAAAGGAGAAATGAGAAAAAATAATGGGATGTCGACATCCCCCCATTGTTGGCTCGAGGGGTCCTAACCCACGTTTAGAGGTTAAGGTTTGCCAACAAACCCCTATACTACTGGCCCTTTCGGTAGTGACTTTCTTGCGCAGGCCAAAGTCTCACCTGAAGCAGTATGGGAGGGTGCTGGAACTAGGTTTCCGCACCCTAGGAGAGAGTAGGTAAGTCAAGCCGGTCCGCAATTATCAGATCTACATTGCAAGGGGCTGTTCGCAGGGTTTTAAATATATAAATAGAATGCATCTTATCAAATCTACTTAATAGGTTCGCATCCATACTACTAGCTATAATCACAGAACAATATAATCAGAGTAATTTAATAGATCATAGATACATATACCAAAAACACATACAGTTCGCAGCTACTAACAGATACTTTTCATACTCAATTATATAACCCAAGTTCGCATCAACCATAACAAAACAGATCTAGATAACATCAGATGTCCACAATACTTTCGCATATATATATATATATATATATATATATATATATATATATATATATATATATATTACTACCACAATCCTCTTACATTCCCAAAATACCGCCTGCGCACACAACCAACATGGTCCGCACACAACAGGACAGAGGATCTTCGCGCACACAGCCAGCAGGAGTCCTAACCCAAACAACCCTACCACAGATCTAACAATTCGTGCTTCGCATAACTCTATTCTTTTCTACCTATGACTCAAAAAGGTTCATCTATTTATACCGATTTAGCCTACGCATCAAATGGTACAAAAACCATGGTTTTTGGACTATTAGTCTACCCTTGACCCATTTACAATGCGTTAGAGGTTTTGACCCACCCCAAAGCCCCTGCGTTAGAGTAAATCATACAAAAACATACAAAAATGGACAAAATTCACAGCCTTTGGGAGACCCTGCTCCAACAGTCCCCCAACACAATCTTGTGACTCGTCTCGAGTCACTGTGTTGGTGCGGCCTTGACCTGTGCCTGCAACAATCTGATCGCCTCAGCTAAAGGGGCAACACTCCTTCACTTTGGGCAGCAGCATTATGTGCAATGTCGACCAACGTTTCTGAAATCGAGCCTTCCGTTGCTTCGGTGACAATTTCCAGAGTTTGGTTTAGCTGCTTAATAGCAACATCTGCATCCTGCGAAAGTTTGAGGGCTTCTGCAGCCCAAGGCTTCAAACGGTCACTGAGGATCTTCTTCGTTTGTCGGAGGTAATCAATATCAACTTGGAGCACTTGGCTGGTGCGCAGCCATTGCAAGTGCTGAGCAGGCACCAAAGTGGGCAAGGTGGCTTCTATCTTCTTGAACTATTCTTCTTTTTGTTGCAGGTCCTGGTTTATTCCTCGTAGGATTGGGTCGTGCTGGACCTTGGTCCATAGCTTCACGGCGGTCTCCAGTAATTGGGTACCCTACGCGATCTGCCTTGTGATGACATTTGTAGCCATGGTGACCAGTGAAGTTCGTTGGGCCCGTACCTCCGGAGGTGTTTTAGTCTGTAACTTAGCCTGCAGATTGGCGATCTACTACTCCATTTGTGTCTTGACCATCTGAACTTCCTCCCAGGAGGCCTTTAGTGTTGCGACCAACTGTTCAACATTTTCCTAAGGGGTGGCTATGGCCGGGATCTTTGTGGGAACATCTGCACAAAGTAGGTGGATCATGTTTTTGAGCTCTGTGTGCTTCGCGGTGGCGAGGAACACTTCAGCATTCTTTTCATCAATTATTTGTTCAGCCACGCTGAGCTATTGGTGCACTTGTTGGTCTTGATGGTGAATTTCCTAAAATACAGAGGTGTGGAGACCCTGCAAGGCCTTATGAGGTAGCCTAGCTAAATTCATCTGGACTTCTGTACTGGCATAGACTTGGATTCCTAGGTCAGGTAGACTGAGCACAAGAGCTTCACCAGGTAGAGAGTAGAGGTGAATTTCATCTGTAACTAGTGTTGCGCTACTAGCGGCTGAGGGTGGGCGTACCTAAGTCGCACTGGTCTGCAATGTGTCTATCTTCAGCTATAGCGCACGAAGCTCAACCTGAATTGTGTCGACCGCAACTCGCTGCTACTATTCTAAGGCTACCCATCTATCCTCTATGGCTAGAGTGACTGCATCAAGGATTTGTTCAAGGTCTCCATCAGTCAATGTGATTGTCTCGTCTCATTCTGTCCACTGAGAGCACTGCTTTTTGTGGGGTGTTTTGACAAGATCGCTTGTTTGCTTTGTGCTGTGGGGGGAGGTAGGTCCTCCTAAATACAGACCTTTTGTACCCAGGTCTGGTTGCGAATCCACCTGAGTCTCCACCTCGACGTTCTTGTCGAGGGTCTGCTTCTGTTATGCATCCTTTTGTGCGGCCGCACTTGTGTCTTGTCTGGTACTCCTGGTCGTACCTTTGATATCTAGGATGATGACAGGGGGGTGAATTTTGATGTGTTGGTTCCTCCGATGCCCTTCACACCAGTTTTGAAGCTGATCTTCCAGTTAGGAGGCCAGAGCGCAATGAAGTTGTCAATTTCTTCATCTTCCACCATATAAGGGAGTGAAGTCCAAGCTTTCTCCTTGTGTGCTCTGATCTGAACGTTGCATAGTGATCTAAAATGCCACAATGCCCTTGTATCTATCATACACGGCATGGGACAATCATGGTCAGGAGTTAATGGTTGCGGCCAAGCTACTCTAAAATAGGAACCATAACACTTGGTTTTCCTCGAGACGTTGCGGGTTTGTGGAATCCCATAAGTGTGCATAGGAAGCCCCTTCACACATGTTGGGGGTAAGTTCAGGGAGGACTAACTCCGTAGAGGCTTCCTAGGCAACTAACGCTATGAGAAATAGTAACCAAGAGTAACAAAAGGTGTGACCTTGCTCCTGGGACTCGCGAACATTAGTCAGAAACTCATCACACAAACACTGTTCCCAGTTAAAACATATCCCTTTCTCGCATTGGCCTGCTAACCAAATTACGTAGGCTGGGACAGAGGTTACCTAACATTTCCTCATCATTTTACATGCCAACAACATGGTACCCAACTGTGTACCTTGGTCACTGATGGACTTGATTATGAAACCCCGAGTGTTTCACTCCACACGATATTTTTGGCGCACGTATTCAGTAGTCTCCCCCGCATATTCCTTACCCACGTGCTCCAGGGGGTTCAATCCGCTTATGGGGAGACCAGTAATCTGATGAACTAGTGCAGCATCAATTGGGATCGTGTCCTGGATCCATAGGTATCAGTGATGAATAAGGGCAAGAAACCATCATGCAAGCTGGTCTGTGACATTGTAGTGACTAAAGTGTGGCATCCTGAGTAGGTTCAAGAGCCCGGACCCAGCCAAACCACACACCCAGCGTTGGGGAACAACTTTTACCCCATTGGCTCTGTTATCCATGTTTCCCCTTCATTTAAATTTTTGGCCTAACGCTCCTCATGAACCCTTTGAATCAGCCATCGTGGCCATTAACCCTCACATTTTGTCTACAGTTACCCTTTCCGCCCGAAAAATACACTCTTCAAAGGTTAAAAACCTGCATTCAAAACCATATCGGGCCTAGCCCTTTAGCCTTAGCCACTCTTATTTTGTCTTCCATGTGACCTAGGCGCAAAACCATATGCTTGAGGGAAAAGGGCTAATCATTCAAAGTTTTGGGGGCATTCGTGGCTGTCCGATCAAATCCAATCGACGGAGCGGAGCTGGATTACTGTGGTGGTCCCCGCGCTTTTGAAACTGGTGGTTTCATTCCACACCACTTTTTCCGTGACGGGGGTTTTCCGCAAAACCCAGTGATTCCATTGAATGTGCGCCGCGTGTCTTTTGTACGGGCCCGGAAACTGCCCATTTCGCGCATTATCCTCCGGACGAAAGACGTGCAGTAGAATTAATGACCACTGTCAGATCTCAGGGCCTTCATCCGACGGTGACTATCTTCCGAAGCTGCACGCACTTTAATTCACGTCTATTGCATCCCTGGCCCACCTTTGATTGCCCTCCGGCTCATTTTAACCGTCGATCTCATTCAGAGATCGTGTGGCCCATATCATCCGCTTGACCACCTGTTGATCGAGCCTCCCACCATGACAGCGTTACACGTGTTCACTGTCTCGTCCTACCACCTGTCCTCCGTACATCCTCGTCATCTGTTTCACGTGTTCACTGCGTCATACCTCCACCTTCCATATATCCAATTCATTCATCGTATTTGAACATTTTTACGTTACAAACCTCCGCCAGTTCATTCTTCACTATTCTATTACGTTTTCTTCACCCTACTATAATTCCTCCGCCACCCTGCACTATTTTACCTCTTTGTAAACCCGCTCCACCATCTCCATGTCCGCCATCCCTGTGATTGGTTTTATTTAACGGGTTTTTTGTTTTTGCAGGATCACCATGGCTAAAATGATCATGACTCATCATTTCCATTACAGAGGTTGAGAATGCACGACAAGACCATGTTTCAGGAGCAGAATTGGTGGGAAAAGATCCGGGAGCTGCTACGATGTGACCACCATTAAAGAAAGCGAGGATATGAATCTATAGAACCCTCCAGAGAAAATCAAGAGACAGATTTGGGCAGGTGAGAGTATTAATGGGGCAGCATGAAATATCAGCGAAAGATCAAGAAACACAGAGCCCTGCATTAAAGATCTGGGGTTTAAATTCGAAGTTAGAGGGCCGAGAGTACCATGTACAAATACAAGCAACCTCAAGGTTTTATTGCAGCAAATTTTTCTCTTTCAGTCAAGTACAGAACATTTGTATATTTTATTATTTATGTCTTGTTCATGAGGAGATTTTTATCCTCAACATTTATTTCATAAAACAGCAGCAGAGTACTTGCACCAGTTCAGCACCATCAAACAGCATAGGCGGGTTTTTCTTTCAAGTTTGTTTTAAATTAGATCATTAAATGTATATCACCTACCTCATTATCGAGAGCTTTCTATTTCCTCTATAAAAACCAAAAAGAATGACATTATAAGGGTTCCAAATTCCTATCAGCAAACTGTGCAGTGAAAGGCTTTGTATACATCTTGTAAAGTTTCTGTATGAAGGCTCAGAGCCCGTAGGGTCTCAGTGAGGAGGAGTTATAACTGTAATGAGGATTCTGGTCTTTGGTATCCCACAGTATGTAATCTTTTCTTATGTGTTAATATAATATCTCATTTCATTGCATTTATCTTCTCGTATCATGTTCTAGAATGCGAGTGGCTCACTAATCTTAAGTAGGGATTCATCCTAGTTGGTGCCCATACTTGGATTAGTCAAAGCGCTTTAAATAGGCCTAGTCATGATATATTGTTCCATGTTCATGTCATTCATATTTTCTACTATATTAGTTACTTGAGGAGGGTGCTTTTAAAACGCCATTGTCATGTATGGATTCTTAGTTAGATAAGCTCATATGTGGTTTTGTTGTGTATCTGGGTATCAACCTCATGTTAACTAGTATCTCCTTCATGTTTTCCTCACTGCATCCACTTTCTGATATTTGATTTTTGTGGCATACTATTTGAACTGGCCCTCTTTTCAGTAAGCTGTCTCTTAACTGTCTGATGATTTTGTATTGGAATTTTTGCATGTTGTTCCTACATTATTCTTATCTTTGTATCAGCTTCTGAGAGAGTTTGGTTCCATTCAAACAAATTTCCTTGTTTTACAAGTGATAGTAAGAGAGCTTTTGGATTGACAACCCAAGCTATATTCTGAGCTCCTTGCTATGTTAAGATGTCCTAGGCACTGGTCTATGGCAACTCTAGGCTGTCTCTAGGGTAGACAATAATTTTCAACAACATCTTTCTGGCGTCGTTGCCGGGGAGCGAATTCAAGAATATCAGTTTCCCTGGGCCTCGAAAAATCATATTCACTCTCTAATCAGGTGAGCACAGGGAGTTGAAGAGTTGTATATCTCTCACCTTGGCGACTCCACTGTTATTTATTTGATAAATATATTGGTAGTCCTGGCTCCTCGAAAGCCACATTTGAGGTAAGATTCCTCTAAGTTAAAAAAATCCTCTGTATCTGACCCAAAGAAGATTATTCAAATAAGAAGTTGGAGAGAAAGACAGTCAGTTCGTGCTGAAAACCCTGAACATTCTGTAGAAGACTTCCCATCCTCCTCTTCTCAAGAAATCCCAGTAGAAAATCCCGACTTCACTGAGGAAAATCTTGAATATTACTCAGACAGTCCACCCCGGGGAAGTGCAAGAACCAAAGAAAACTTTCATCCCACCCCTAAGGCTGAGGAAGTTAAAGAAGTTACAACCCCCACCTCCTCCAATGGCTAATGTCCCTGCCTTCCTGTTGAATAAATATGCTCCACTGGCCTTACCCCAAGTGCTAAATGATATGCCACAGGATTATTTGAAGATTCTGCCTAGATTTAATGGAAAAAATGAAATTGATGCTCAGAAACATCTTGAGACTTTCCGCTCCTTTGCAGAGAACCTTAATGTAGAACATTTGGATGTGGTCTTGAGATTGTTTGTGCAATCTTTGGATGGTGAAGCCAGAAAATGGTTCAAGACATTGGGAAACCGTTCAGTAACCACCTGGGATGACATGGAGAATACTTTTCTCAGGAAATGGGGAGAAAAGAAAGATCATGGACAGTGTCTCACTGAATTCAATACTCTTAAGAAGAAACATAATGAAGGAGTGTCAGATTTTATCAAGAGATTTAATAAGTTATATCTAAATCTCCCTGCAGACATGAAGCCTCATCAGAACGCCGAAAAAGTTGTTTTCATTGCAGCTTTTGACTCAGATTTCAGTTTCTCCCTCAGGGAGAGAAAGCCTGCCACCCTAGATGATGCTCAGTCAGATGCTCTTGAGCTGGAAGCAAAATTTGCTTCCACTGGAAAATTAAAAGGAAAAGCTGAATAGGAAACTAGGAAATGAGGTAAGGAAGAAGTTTCTACCTCCAATCAAGACAAAGACGTAGACAGAATTGAAGAAATGAGTAAAATGATCAAAAATCTGTCTAATAAGCTGGGTAAGCTAGAATTGGAGACCAAGAATACAACTCCCAAGAATTTTTATAATGCCCCAAACAGAGGATACAATCCTCAGTATAAGAGACCACCATTGCAAATATTGCCAAGAGAAGCAAAAGAGCAGCAAGATCAGGTACCACATCCTTTGTACCTGGAAGGTCCAGCAGATGACTCCACTGAAGATGCTGCTTATGGACTAGAAGATTCAAATCTTTCTTTCTCAAACAATGATGAAATGGAATGCCCATTGCAAGAAGAAGAAGAAGAAGCAGAGATTGATCATTATTGTAAGAAATTTGCTGATTCCATGCAAGCACACTTCAATGTAAAATATGATCTCAGATCTTCAAGAAAGAGGACCCGGACTCAAGATCAAGAAGAAGAGCCCCCTCAAAAGGAAGCACCTGCTCAGAAGGAATCAACAACAAAGAGAAACAAAGAAAAAGGTAAGAGTCCTCTAAATACTCCCTTGCAACCTAATGACCAGATTCCTTCTTCTTCAAAAGTAGTCAGTCCTCCTAATGATGAATCTGTGTCAAAAGAAATTAAATTTTCAGCTGAAAATAAAGTGTCAAAAGAAGTTGTGATAGAAAAGCCCCCTCCTGCTTTTAGTTTGCAAAAATAACTTGAGAAAATTAAAATTCCAGTCCCCTTGACCGAGCTACTAAAACAACCTGCATATCAGTCTCAAGTTACTTCTTTTATGCTCCCTCCTGAAATACCAATTGTGCCTGATAGTTTAAACCTTCAAGAAGAAAGACCCATGGTAGTCTTTGGCCCACATTTTGAGGAAGTAGATCCTTCTACTCCTCCTTTTTATGTGTCTCTAGTTATTCATGACCTGCTGTTACATAATTGTATGTTAGATTCTGGGGCTTCCCATAATCTTATGCCTCTATCTGTCATGGAACAACTAGGACTGCAAATCACACGCCCATATAAAGACCTTTATTCATTTGATTCCAAAAGAGTCAAATGCTTGGGGATGATTAAAGATTTAGTGGTCAATTTAGCCCAAATTCCAGCAAAGAGTGTGGTCATGGACATTGTAGTGGCTGATATCCCAGCCCGCTTTGGCATGTTGCTGTCAAGGTCCTGGGGTACAAAAATTGGTGGGTCAATTAAGCTGGATTTAACATATGCTACCATCCCAGTTTTTGGTGGACAGGAGAGGAGGTTATACATAGAGACTAAATTTGTCAAGGTAGTTACTAAGGCTGATAACTCTGAAAATTCACCAGTCTATAGTAAAGAAGGAGATTTTTCATGCTTTATGCTAGAAGAAGATCAAAATTATGTGCATGAATCCTCCTTCAAAATTAAGGATGAGCAGCCTTTAGAAAATTATGAAGCTGGAATCTGGACTTTACATTTTGATGGGGAAAATTCAAGAGAAGGCAATGGAGCTGGGGTGTTATTAATCTCTCCTACAAGCAAATGGGTCCCATTGTCCTTTAAATTGGAATATGAGGCTACCAATAATGTAGCTGAATATGAAGCACTTTTGTTGGGATTACAGACAGCCAAGAATATGGGCATACAAAGTTTAAAAGTCATGGGAGACTCTGAGCTGGTGGTAAGGCAGGTCAGAAATCAATGTCAAACTAAGCATCCACGGCTGAGAGCCTACAGAAATGAAGTATGGGACATGGTGGAGAATTTCTTCTCGGCATTTAACATACAGTTCATGCCCCGAGAGCAGAACAGAATGGAAGACTCTCTTGCTGTGGCTGCAAGTACATTTCATCCTCCACAGAATCCTCTTTTGAGGTATGAAATTGAAGTACGATACAGACCATCAATCCCAGATAATATTAAACACTGGCAGGTTTTTGAAGATGATGAACAGATGAAGAGATTCCTGGAGACAATGGGTGAGTTTTCAAATATGGATATTGATGATAACGAAGAAGAGGAAGCTGAAAATGTTGTGGAAAACAAATGGGAAGAAAAAATAACAGGCAATAAAGTGCTGCAGCTAAGAGGAAATATCATACCTAGAGGGTTGGTGCCTCTAGAAAGATTGTTTGATAAAAACGATGTTCCATTGCAACACAGAAAAACAGTAGAAGAAGAAAAAGTGGAAGATTTAAATTTGGGTACTTATGCTGATCCCAAAATTGTCAAATTATCCAAAAAGATCCCAGAAGAGTATAAAGAGAAATACCTTAAACTATTTCAGTTATATAAGGATGTATTTGCATGGTCTTATCAAGACCTTAAAAATTTTGATGTTGATATAATGCAGCATAAAATACCTTTGAGAGAAGATGCAAATCCTTATAAGCAGAAGCTCAGGCAGATAAATCCTCTGCTGCTTCCCTCTATTGAAAAAGAAATCAAGAAGCTGCTGAAGGCCAAAATAATTGTGCCATTGAGATACTCAGAACGGGTAGCAAACCTTGTTCCTGTTCGAAAGAAAAATGGAGAAATAAGGTTGTGTGTAAATTTCAGAAACTTAAATAGAGCATCTTTAAAAGATAATTACCCATTGCCCAAGATGGACCACATTTTGCAGAAAGTGGTCAGAGCCTGCAGAATGTCAATGATGGATGGGTTTTTTGGTTATAATCAAGTAGCTGTGTTCCCAGAGGATTAGAAGAAAACGGCATTTACAACACCATGGGGAACATTTATGTATGCCAGGATGCCATTTGGATTAATTAATGCAGGAGCTACTTTTCAGAGGGCAATGGACATAGCCTTTGTTGGAGAGCAGGACAAGTTTCTGGTGGTATATCTAGATGATATCACAGTATTTTCAAAGGATGATATTGAACACATTCAGCACTTGCAGAGAACCTTTGAAAAATGCAGAAGGTATGGTCTTTCCCTCAATCCTCAAAATTCTTTATTTGCATTAGATGAGGGAAAACTCTTAGGGCACATTGTAACTAAAGATGGTGTGAAAATAGACCCTAAGAGAGTTGAAGTTATAAACAGTATTCCTTTACCCAGGAATAAGAAGGAAGTGCAGGTGTTCCTAGGACGAATTAATTTTCTGAGGAGATTTATTCCTAACTATGCTGAGATAGTTAGGCATATAACTGATATGCTTAAAAATAACAATGAGGTAAAATGGTCCCAGGAATCTAGAGATGCATTCACCAGAATAAAACAGGCATTTTCTGAAGCTCCTGTGCTAGCTGGGCCATATTATACAAAGCCATTTATAATATTCTCATTTGCTTCACCTCATACTGTAGCTGGAGTCTTGTTGTAGAAAAATGAAGATGGATATGAGCAGCCTATATCCTTTTTCAGTCAGGTATTGCATGATGCAGAATTGAAATACAACATATTGGAGAAGCAGGCGTATGCCTTGGTAAAGTCTCTTAAAGCTTTCAGAATGTATATTTTGCAATCTCACATCACTGCATATGTCCCTACAGCAGCTGTCAAAGACATTCTTGTTCAGGGGGATAGTGAAGGTAAAAGAGGAAGATGGATTGCAAAAATTCAGGAGTATGATTTGGACATAAGGCCCACTAAGTTGGTTAAAGGACAAGGTCTAGCCAAAATTCTGTCTGAATCGAATCATCAGGCTCTAGGCATAAATTTATCCATAATAACAAATGAAGAATCTGAGAAAGGAGAAGAACAACAAGGACTAGAGATGGCCTCTCAAAAGGTACACATAAAATATCTCACTAGTCCTTGGTACAAAGAAATAGTTGAATATATTTTAACACTCAGCTATCCACCCAGCGGTGATAAATCAAAATACAGGGCTTTGAGGCTGAAATTAAAAAATTATATAGTTGCCAATGGTCAGTTATATTGGAGAGATCCTTCAAGTATATTACTATTATGCCTTACAGAAAATGAAGTAGAAAATATAATGATGGAATTTCATGAAGGAATCTATGGAGGACATTACAGTTGGAGAGCTATGGCTCATAAAGTTCTGAAGGCTGGTTTCTATTGGCCAAAATTAATTGGAGATGTTTTTAATTGGGTTAGAGCATTTGATAAGTGTCAAAAATTTGCTGAGAGGCAAAAGCTGCCTGCTCTGCCCCTAATTCCAGTTCATGTAAATGAACCATTCCAGCAATGGGGATTAGATTTTATTGGAGAAATACATCCCCCTTCAAGTGGCCAACATAAATGGATATTGACTGCAACAGATTACTTTACAAAGTGGGTGGAAGCCATACCTGCGAGAAATGCTACAGATGTTGTAATCATCAAATTCATGGAAGAGAACATCATATCTAGGTTTGGCTGTCCAGCTAGAATTGTAACCGATAATGCATAGGCCTTCAAGTCCAATAAATTTGTAAATTTCTGCCAGCAGTATAATATTGCATTAAATCACTCCACAACTTCCTATCCACAGGGGAATGGCTTGGCAGAATCTTCCAACAAAACTCTGGTGAGGGCTTTGAAGAAGATAATTAATGAGAATCAAAAGAATTGGGATTCCCAATTGAAGTTTTCTCTATGGGTGAATAGGATAACCAGCAAGAGAGCAACAGGGAAATCTCCTTATGAATTAGTATACAGACGAGCAGCAGTGTTTCCTGTGCAATTGGCGTTGCCAGTAGCACGTTTCATGCAGGAAAGTCAGGAAGAACCAGATGACATGGTCAGAAGAATTAATCAATTGGTCGAATTAGAGGAAACACGGAACCAAGTGAATCAGAGATTAACAGAATATCAGGAGAAAATGAAAAACATCTTTGATCAGCATGCAAAAGAAAAGAAATTTCAAATTGGTGATCTGGTTCTTAGATGGGATATCCGGAGGGCTGAAAAGGGCAAACATGCTAAATTTGACCCCCTCTGGTTTGGTCCATTTAAAATTATGGGACAGGGAGGTAATAACACGTTTACATTGGAGAATTTACAGGGTGATTTGCTGGATGCCCCTGTGAATGGCCAATTCCTAAAGCCCTACTTTCAATTTTGATTTGGGCAGAGTATGCCTGTTGTATTATATTGTATATAGACTTTGTTTCAGTTTTTATTTTAATAAGGGATGTGTGCTAACGAGTTTTGAAGAAAAAGCAAAAGGGCTGAAGAGCAGAATCTACATACAAGATGATCAGTGGTCTGCAGGTTCTCGACGTGTCCAAGAAGGAACACGTCGTCCCCAGCTGGAGCCGATGTTATCCATGTTTCCCCCTCATTTAATTTTTTGGCCTAATGCTCCTCATGAACCCTTTGAATCAGCCATCGTGGCCATAAACCCTCATATTCTATCTACCGTTACCCTTTCCGCCCGAAAAATACACTCTTCAAAGATTAAAAACCAGCATTCAAAAACATATCGGGCCTAGCCCTTTTAGCCTTAGCCACTCTTATTTTGTCTTCCATGTGACCCGGGTGCAAAACCATATGCCTGAGGGAAAGGGGCTTAATGCTCAAAGTTTCTGGCTCGTCCGGAGCCGTCCGATCAAATCCAATCGACGGTGCGGAGTTGGTTTTCCATGGTGGTCCCCGCACCCGCGCGCATTGCCAAAACCGGCGGTTAATTCCGCATCGCTTTGGACGGGCTGGCGGTATTCTCCATGGAGCCAGTGATTCCATTCAACATATGACGCGTGTCCAAATGTATGATGAATGAAACCGCCCATTTCGTGCATTAAAGGTCAGAACAAATATGGGCAACGGAATCCATAGCAACCGTCGGATCTGTCAGCCTTTATCCAACGATGGATATCCTCCGAAGCTGCACGCGCTTTAATCCACGTCTATTACGTCCCTGGCCCACCTTTGATTGCCCTCCGGCTCATTTTAATCGTCGATCTCATTCAGAGATCGTGTGGCCCATATCATCCGCTTGACCACCTGCTGATCGAGCCTCCCACCACGACAGCGTTACACGTGTTCACTGTCTCATCCTACCACCTGTCCTCCGTACATCCTCGTCATCTATTTCACGTGTTCACTGTGTCATACCTCCACCTTTCATATATCCAATTCATTCATCGTATTTGAACATTTTTACGTTACAAACCTCCGCCAGTTCATTCTTCACTATTCTATTACGTTCTCTTCACCCTACTGTAATTCCTCCGCCACCCTGCACTGTTTTACCTCTTTGTAAACCCGCTCCACCATCTCCATGTCCGCCATCCCTGTGATTGGTTTTATTTAACGGGTTTTTGTTTTTGCAGGATCACCATGGCTAAAATTATCATAACTCGTCATTACCATTACAGATGCCGAGAATGCACGATAAGACCATGTTTCAGGAGCAGAATTGATGGGAAAAGATCCGGAACTGCTACGATGTGACCACCATTAAAGAAAGCGAGGATATGAATCTATAGAACCCTCCAGAGAAAATCAAGAGACAGATTTGGGCAGGTGAGAGTATTAATGGGGCAGCATGAAATATCAGCGAAAGATCAAGAGACACAGAGCCCTGCATTAAACATCTGGGGTTGAAATTCGAAATTAGAGGGTCGAGAGTACCATGCACAAATACAAGCAACCTCGAGGTTTTATTGCAGCAAATTTTTCTCTTTCAGTCAAGTACAGAACATTTTTATATTTTATTCTTTATGTCTTGTTCAAGAGGATATTTTTATCCTAAACATTTATTTCATAAAACAGCAGCAGAGTACTTGCACCAGTTTAGCACCGTCAAACAACATAGGCGGGTTTTTCTTTAAAGTTTGTTTTAAATTAGATCATTAAATGTATATCACCTACCTCATTCTCGAGAGCTTTCTATTTCCTCTATAAAAACCAGAAAGAAAGACATGGAAAAGGTTCCAGATTTCTATCAGCAAACTGTGCAGTGAAAGGCTTTGTATACATCTTGTAAAGTTTCTGTATGAAGGCTCAGAGCCCGTAGGGTCTCAGTGAGGAGGAGTTATAACTGTAATGAGGATTCTGGTCTTTGGTATCCCATAGTATGTAATATTTTCTTATGTGTTAATATAATATCTCATTTCATTGCATTTATCTTCTTGTATCATGTTCTAGAATGCGAGTGGCTCACTGGTCTTAAGTAAGGATTCATCCTAGTTGGTGCCCATACTTGGATTAGTCAAGCGCTTTAAATAGGCCTAGTCATGATATACTGTTCCATGTTCATTTCATCCATATTTTTTGCTATATTAGTTACTTGAGGAGGGTGCTTTTAAAATGCCATTGTCATGTATGGATTCTTAGTTGGATAAGCCCATATGTGGTTTTGTTGTGTATCTGGGTATCAACCTCATGCTAACTAGTATCTTCTTCATGTTTCTTCACTGCATCCACTTTCTGATATTTGATTTCTGTGGCATATGATTTGAACTGGCCCTCTTTGCAGTAAGCTGTCTCTTAACTGTCTGATGCTTTTATATTGGAGTTTTGCATGCTGTTCCTACATTATTCTTATCTTTGTATCATCTTCTGAGAGAGTTTGGTTCCATTTAAACTAATTTCCTTGTTTTGCAAGAGATAGTAAGAGAGCTTTTGGATTGACAACCCAAGCTATATTATGAGCTCCTTGCTATGTTAAGATGTCCTAGGCACTGGTCTATGGAAACTCTAGGCTGTCTCTAGGGGATGACAAAATTGTCTACAACATATCACAAGGCTAGCGAGGGCTAATGAGAGCATTGAGAGATGAATTCTACTCTATGTAACATGGGTTAGAGAGATAGTTCATGAGTTTGGACTTTCCACTTTGGGAAGAAACCACTTCATTTCATGTATCTCATGTATAGAGGAGATCTTTGGACATAACATGGTTTCCACTTGGAGATTCATTGATGAGGAAAGGTATCTAACTTTCCAGTTGGAGGCCATTCTAGACATTCTAGGGAGGCAGCTTTGGAGTTGGGCATGCATTAGACATTGTGGTAGATGGGGAGGCCTTCCATATGAGGATGCCATTTGGAGGGAGGATTTTTGATGTAGCATCCACTTTGGCAGTTGTTTGAGGACAAGAAACATTTTTGTGGGGAGAACTGTAATGTTCCCAATTTTCCATCAGGTAATTGGAATATTATAGTTCTTAATTTTCTTAATTAATTAAGTAAATAAGAGGGTGGATGGACCCACAAACCCCATAGATGAATAAAATCCACCTTTGATGTGTGTATGTGGATATGTTAGAGTTAGATATGCATTATGGAGGAGTGGATCAGCTCATTAATGTATAAAGAGTGGAGATTGTGCATTATTAATGGTAGATCATGGAGGAAGTAAAATGAGATCATGGTGCATTCAAAGTAATATAATAGAGTACTAATGATGAGATAGTGTTGGAAGTTGTGCATCTAATGCAAACATGATGGAGAGAGTGGGAATTAAATGCAGAGATGGTGGAGAACATGGAGAGACAATGCAGTCTTCATGGAGGCTAGTGGCCACATGTGCAGCATAGTTATGAGGTGGGTCAGGTCTATGGAAGGCTCACAAAGAATATAAGGAATATGAAGGCAACAATAGAAGGCAAGGATTTATATTATTATTTCTTGATTTTTTTATATCTGGATTTGTCATTTGACATTTATATGCATGCTTATGCTATTTAGCTAAGTCTGTAGTGTTGTTTAGCACATGGTGTTTCCCAATGGAAATCCCACCCTTACCTACCGAGGACTTCGAGTGCCTACTCTGGGAAGGTTTCTTTGAGATGCCATACATCATCAGGCATTGGTGCCACATTCATCCACTCTTATATGCACATTCAGTCCCAGGAATAACGCATTCTTGCTTGAGGGTTTGAGAGGTGGTGGTTGTTTCTAGCATTTCAGCGAGGAAACCAGTGGAGGATTCATCCTTTCACCTTGTTCTTCAAGTCCGGACTTTCAGGAGTAGCAGATCTATATATGGCATTCAAGCCATTGTATTTTACCTCCATGCAGTAGCAGTCCCTTCAAGGATTGCACAGTCCAGTCCTGTACATCCGAAGGAGGAAGGAAGTTTCCTGTATTTCAGCTAGAAATCATGTGAGGGACCATATCCTCACTTTGTATTCACTGTTTCCACCATTAATGAGCTGATTTTCCATATTTAGCAGCATTCTTGAGACTCTCCATCCTTGATAGCACAATTTCACTCAGCTATTGTGTATTCAGCAGCTGCATTCATTGGAGGAAATTGAAGGAGCTAGATCTTGAGCTTCTAGCTTGAGGATATAGTGAAGGGATCGGCCCTTAAAACATAGATATGATTGTACATCATATTGCAGCCATCTTTGATCAGATTATGCTTAGACCTGTATACCCAGCAGTTATAGTTGCAGGGCCTAAGAGGGTGATTTTCCAATATTTTCAAATCTTGAAATCCTTTCTGGGTTATCTTGGGTATTCATCATAGAGCCCGAATCTGAAATCCCGACATCATCTGAGCTCTGGAACTGCCAGATCTACACTTCTATATTTTTCCAGTAGTTGCAGTCCCGACATTTGCAGTAGGGACAACGCATTATTCCTTCCAGCAATCCAACAATTATGCAGTCCCTCTTATAGGAGCATTTCAAGGTCATTTTATGACATCTCTTTGGCTTGAGTGTCTGATACTTTGAGCACTGTTGTACTTGTATTCTAGCTCCATATTAATAAAATGGATCAGTTATTCTGTACATTTAAATGGTGTCTTTAGATTACTTGTTTACTTTGCTACAGTTCTTATATTGTGTTTTAGTATTACTGCATTCTCCCTTTTGGAATATTACATTTATTGACCCCCAAAATGGTGTTTTTTGAAGTTCGAAAATCTAGGGGCCTACCATAAATCTTGTAGTACTTGAAGAGATATTTCTAATGAGGTATCGTAAGCACCAAACGGAGATCATATGACCAAGTTACGACCCCAGGAATTTGGTCGCCCAACTAACCCCAACGGTGCCCACAAACTCTTGTTGTTCCATCTCCTAGGGTTAGGTTTTTGGTTTTTTATGGATTCCCTTTGATGTTGAATAATAAAAAGGCCCTTGAGCCTCATTGTAACATAGTTCATAGGCATGTAGTTGCAACATCTATTCTCATAGATAAGCTACCATTGCCCGAGCTAGTTTATTTCTATTATGTATGTAAGCATATTACAGTTCTTTAATGTTAATGAAATGAGAATTTATTTCTACTACATCTATGTTTTTATGTTTATATATTTATTTCTTTGTGTTATTGCATAAGTTTGGATCAGTGGTATCAGAGTGATATTCTCTTTATCTTTTTTTCTTTGCATGTCCCCAATGAGGTTGGGTATAAGGAGCTAAGGCTCAAATTGGTTGAACCATTGCAAGACCAACCTCGAAAACCCTGACGGCCTCCCATGGAAGAAGAAAATAAAGATGAGGGAGCAACATATCTTTCAAAATATTTCTCGAAGAAGCCCTCGAGCAACAAAGGAATGCGATGATGGAAAACTTGGCCTAGATCCTGCGGTGGCTACCCACATGCAAGTATCTTCATCAAGAAACCACTCTAGAGGCACCACTCCTTTTAGGGTACAAGTAAACTTTTGCATCCCCATATTTGAATGCCAGATAGATGAAGATGTCATAGATAAATGGTTAAATATGTTAGAAATATATTTTTAGGTTCATGATTTTTCCAATAGGGAAAATGTGCTTTATACAACAAACTTGCATTCGAGGCACAGTAGGAAACCTCACTATCGAGGATGGATGAGAGGCCTCATATTGGCAACCACCCTTCAAATTCTTTTGAGACGCCATCAAGGAGAATTATTACCTGTCGAGAACTATGCATATAAATACATAAAGTGGACCCTGCTTGTGGTAAGAAGGGACAAGACGTGTTAGGATTCACGATATTTTTCACACCCTTCGCACGATGTTGGGTATCAAGTATTCTAAGCAGCATCTACTACTCAAGTACCATAACTGTCTACATAAGTACATCCAAGATGATATGGAGTTCCTTGACATCTCCTCGCTTGGTGTCGCTTATCAATACGTTGTCAAGATTGAGCAGAAATTTAAATAGAAGAAGCGAGATTTTGGATCTGTGAATCCGAAGCAAGGGAAAGGCACCCCCAAATCGAAGAAAAAAGGACAAGGTCAAGGCGGGGTGACCCACAACAACCCACCAAAGCCACAATCAAATAACAATGCCACAAATAAAAATAATTACATAGGAAAATGGTGTGAGTTCCATAAGAGCCCAACTCACAACACAAGTGAGTGTCGAACCATGCAGTCATTGTTGGTCAAGCTAAAGGTTTCAGAGTCATATGCATGTTCCAACTCTAAGTCAGAACCTAATAAGGGGGATGACAAAGAGAAGAAGATTATTGACATGGAGCCTAGTGCCACCATGGCCACCACTAAGGTCTAGCATATTGAGCCCAAATATCCGGAGGAGGGCGATCATCTCTTCCACTCACAGAGGTGTGCAAAGGGTTCTCCGCTGCAATTCATTGTCGACAACAAGAGCCAAAAGAAGCTCATTTCAACAGAGGTCCTGAAACGGTTGGGCCTGCCGACCACACCACACCCGAAGTCGTACACCATCAGGTGGCTTCACCGAGGACGATATCTTCACGTCAGCTGGCAGTGTCTCCTTCCTAATACCATCAAGACCTTCATAGATGAGGTATTGTGTGATGTTGATCCTCTTGAAATTTTTAATGTGTTATTGGGCCAACCATACTTTTGGAAGCGCCATCCAAGGTATGAGTCTAGGCCTTGCACTCTGATTATTACTTTGGGCAATAAGTTGTATAGGATACCAGAGGTAGCACTGCCTACCACCATCTCTTTGATCTATGTGAATCAATGCAGTAAGATCATTTCCCGGACTGAGAAATATGTCTTCCTTGTTATTCACCCTCAAGGCAAGAAGAATATTGTGGCCACATCCACGGCCTCTAGAAAAGGCTCCTATGCACAGTAGAAATATATGTACAAGGTCATGGAGCAGTACATGGACATGTTCACTTCACCCATAGGGGTACCCCTGCACTGTCAGGTCAAGCACTCCATTTGTCTGACCCCGGGCGCGTTGCTACCAAATGGAATGATCTACATGTGCTTTGTTCTTAAGAACGATGAAATAAAGAGGAATATTTAGGAGTTTTTTTCAGAAAGGACACTTCAGGTCAAGTTCATCACCCTGTGGGATCCCAATCATGGTGGTACAGAAGAAGGATGGAACCTGGAGGCTTTGTATTGACTATCGTGTGTTGAATAAGATCACTATCTAGAATAGGTATCCAATCCCACAGATTGATGACCTTATGGACCAGCTCAAGGGGGCCAAATATTTCAACAAGATTGACTTGAAGTCTGGTTATCACCAGGTACGAATCAAACCCTTTGATGTGTGGAAGACTTCCTTCAAATCCAAGGAGGGCCTTTTCGAATGGTTGGTCATGCATTTTGGGTTGAAAAATTCCCCCACAACCTTTATGAGGTCGATGGACAACATCCTGATTCCCTTCACCAACTCTTTGTGGTAGTGTGTTTGGATGACATCCTTATCTTCAACTAGATTTGAGAAGAGCACCTACACCATATTCAGCAGGTCCTCCAAACCCTGCGACAACGCAAGTTGTGTGAAAATTTAGAGAAATGCACTTTTGGCATGACCCAAGTTCAATGTCTATTTTACATCATTAATGAGTGGGGTGTGCATGCCGACTAAGCAAAGATACAATTTATTTGGGATTGGCCAGGCCCAACCACTCTTACAGAGCTCTGCAGATTTCTGGGTCTTGCCAATTTCTACCGTAGGTTCGTGTTGGGCTTTTCTCATATCACTTACCCTTTGATTCAAGTCACCAAGGGTGGAGTGAAAGAAAATTTATTTTGGTCTTAATCCCAATATAAATGGTTTTTCGAGTTGAAGCATTGTCTCTTCTCTGCACCGGTGCTCACATTACCAGACATGCAACAACTATTTGAGATTGAAACAGATGCCTCCAACTATGTTATTGGCGCAATCCTTACTCAGCAGCGGCATCCAGTGGCATATCATAGTGAGACACTTTCAGTAATAGTCTAAAAGTATCTCACCTATGAAAAAGAGATGTATTCCATTGTGTAGGTCTGCCGATAGTAGAAGCATTACATTTTGGGGAAGGAAACATTCATCCACATATACCACTGACCCCTACAATTCATACACACACAAGAAAATTTGTAGAACTATCACCAACAAAAATGGTCCACATACCTACAACAACTCCATTTCAACATTAAGTACAACAATAGAAGTACCAATAATTTTGCAAACTTCCTTAGCCAATCGTTGGTCATGGCACTAACCATTGTGCTCGACTCTTGTGAACACAATACTTCGAAATGGCCACAACTTTACAAGAATGATCCAAAATTCAGAACCACATATCAGATTCTCCTAGAGGGTAAGAAAGTTCTATACTTTCACCTCTAATACGTTTTATTATGCCACCTGGGAAACCTTTGTGTTCCTTCAAGCGAGCATGCCAAGATGATTTGGGAGGCGCACTGCAGTCGATTTTTTGGGAATTTTTTGATAGAAAAGATAGTGGTAGTGTTTCAAAAGTATTTTTGTTTGCCAAAACTTTGACAAGATGTTGGGAAGTACATCAAATCCTGCATTGCCTGCGCCACTTCCAAACCTGCAATCAAGAAGCAAGGTTTGTATACCCCTCTGACTACACCTAGTTGTACCTGGTAATCCATATCCATGGGTTACATGTCAGACCTTCCTTCTACCAAGCATGGCAATGACTGTGTTTACGTGGTCATTGACAGATTCTCCAAGATGGAAATTCTGGCAGCCTACAAGAAGAGTATCACAATAGAAGCCACAGCAAAACTCTTCTTTGAATGAATGTAGGTACTCTTTGGGATCCCACAATCCATTATCTCAAATCAGGAAAATAGGTTCCTAAGTGCATTCTGATTAAGCCTCTAGTGATTGTTAGATACGAAGCTCATTAAGTCCACGACCTTCCACCCCTAAAATTATGGCCAAACATAGGGGTTGTCAATGGGATGATCATGCACATCCTGTGCATGTAAAACTTGAAGCATCCACTCACATGGGACGAAATACTCCCCTATTTCCAGAACATCTACAATAGATCTCTCCACAACTCAACTACAAGAGAGCTCTCCATAGCCACTTTTAAGTGGGACTAGGATTTCAGCCACTAAGTCCCACTGATGTTGCCATACTACTTACAGCTACTCAGGCAGATTTAGTTCATGTCCAGTCCAAATATGATAGAGATAACACCTTCATTGAACATATTCATCACATACGCCAGTATATCCATGACATAATGGATGGAGAAAATGCTAAGTACAAATAGCGCCATGACCAACATCAGGTGCCACACAAATTTTAGATGGGCGAAAAAGTTTGGTTACATTTGCAGAAGGATAACCTCACTAGGGCCTAATGCAAGCTTCACCCACTCTGATATGGGCCTTAAACCATCACTAAGGTTATAGGGGACAATGCCTTCGAGTTAAGCATTCCACCATTCCTTGGCCTACACCCATTATTCAATGTGGACCGATTGCGGCCATACTTTCCCCCATTACTGGACACATCAGACATTGTTGAGCAGTTGACACCAACATAGCTCAACCCAAGATGCATCAAACAGGCCACAAATGATAGGATCATGGACACACATATCAAGAACACTCTCCAATAGAGGATCTAGCTACATCGAGTTGTCAAAGCTAGACAATACCTTCACCAGGGTATGTGGCTCACTAGGGACTAGGTTCAACAAAAATTTCCTCGCTTCACGGACACTCTAAACACAATGGGGGGCATTTATTCGTAAGGAGGAATAACTTATCTAGGTGGCTATCAGTGGCCACCAACCTCTTCCACCTAGACCTCTAGTCATTTTTATCATTTTCCCTGTTTATAGCACAATTTATTATTTTTAGCAGTTTGTCGGGTCCTGAACTTTCGAAGTTGTTTTGACCCCCTAAACGACAATTTTTTTTAAGTCCGCAGTACGCCCATTGCCATAATCATGGTATAATTCAAATATTCTAGTACTCAGATAGATATTTCCAATGAGGTATCGTATGTTCCAAACGAAGATCATATGCCCAAGTTACGACCCAGGGAAATTGGATTTCCAACTAACCCCAACGGGGCCCACATACTCTTGGTGTTCCATATCCTAGGGTTATGTTTTTGGTTTTTTATGGTTTGCATTTGATGTTAAATAATAAAAAGTCCCTTGAGCCTCATTGTAACATAGTTTAGTGGCATGTATTCACCACATCTCTTCTCAGAGATAAGATATCATCACCTGAGCTAGTTTATTTCTATTTTGTATGTAAGCATATACAATTCTTTGATATTAATGAAATGATAATTTATTTTTGATGCATCTTTGTGTTTATGTGTGTGTGTGTGTGTATATATATATATATATATATATATATATTATTTTGTGTTCTTGCATAAGTCTGGATCAACTAGAGTATGCCTTGGAAGACACCTCTAATTTTATTGCATGGAAGGATCACATGGAGGTGACATTAGATGACAATGGACTGCTAGAATACATCAAGATAGTTGTTGCACAACCACCAAAATATGATGCCCATAATTTTGCCCAGTGGAAGAAAGTGTTGTGTAGGTAAATCCTCTCTGCGGACAGAGACTATCCCTCTAGCCCTAGAGTGGGTCTAGCAACAAGAGGACATGCTAATGTGTTGGTTCCTAGTTAACGAATGAAACGAGTTGGGATAGATTGTCCTACCTGTAATCCAATGAGATCGACGTAGCTGCAGCAGAGGCCCCGCGATCCTCATCCCGACACGTCGCAATCCTTCAGAAATGGTATTTGGATGCCTGCACAAAGATCAATGGATAAAAGCAGCGTACATGATAATAATTGCATTCATAACTAGCTAATCAGTCAAGGAATATTAAAAATATTGCATAATGTAAACCACATCAACACAAGATTAGAATCAGAACACCAATCACATGTATATTAAGAGAAATAAAGAGATTGCAACCGGAGCCTTGAAGTCGCAGCCTTCTTCAACGGGTCTAGTCGAAGTGCATCTCGAGCATTCGTCAGGGAATTTGGATGTAGCGAGGCAAAATACTAAGCTCTCTCTCTCTCTCTCTCGACAAGGGTCACTCTCTCTACTCATTCTTACCAAGATTTTCAGCAATTCCTCTTCATCTATTCAGCTATAATGGTTCAGCTAGCTGCATCAATGGGAGATAGCTTTATTTATAGAGGAAGAGGAGGAGGTTGGGATCCCTCAAATGGTAGAAGGGAGGCCTTATCCTTTGGTAGGTTCCCCCAAAAGGTGGAAACAAGAGGCCAAAGGAAGGTGTTTGTGGTTATGCAGTTGAACAACCCAAGTTTACTCGCTCACGAAGTAGTTAGCATGGAAACTTCGCCTCTATATTTAAAAAAAATTCCAAAAACATCTTGGCGCAGGTAGCTCACTGGGATAGAGTGCCAATGGGTGCAGGGCACAGTGTTAATTTCCTTCATTAGCGCGAGGGCATAAAGGTCCACTAGCGCCAACCCAAAAACATGTGTTTCTAATGGTCTGCACAGGGAAAAGTTGTTACACAGCATTTTTTCACTGTCCCTACAATCCCCATCTCACCCATTGGAGGGTCATTTCCGTGATCAATAAGCAGTGCCATGCCTTGCAAATACCATCATTGTATCCCTTTGCATGAGATTAATATTCCTTCTGTTGACATTTCCCTAAGCAGAGACTCAAAAACCCTTGTTTTTGCCTAGGCGCGAGTAGTTAGTTATGCCCTCACGCTGAAGAGGAAGATTAACACTGAGCCTCGCGCCAGCTGGTGCTCTGTCATAGTTAGCCACCCACACCGAACTATTTATGGAATGTTTTTTAAAAATATATTCGGAGATTCCATTCCAACAACTTCGAGGATGAGTCACTGGGAGTGGTTGAACTGATAAACCATGGACTTCCTCCTTTGGTTTATGGTTTCCACCTCTTGTGGGAACCTCCTAAAGGATAGGTCTCCCTCCCAACTTTGTAGGGATCCTAACTTCCTCCTTTTCCTCTATAAAAAGAAGCAATATCCTTTTGAATAAGCTAGCTGGACTTGGAGAATTGAACATACTATAGCAGAACTTCTGAAGAGATATAATAAGAAGGAATTACGTTGAGAGATCTTGATTCCATGCCTTCTGAGAGAGCTTGAGTCCATGCCACGTCTGAATTCCCTGACGAACATCTGAGACGACCTTTGGCTAAACCCCGTTGGAGGAGATCACGATGTCAAAGCTTTAGTTGTATCTCTTCCTTTCATTAATACATATACGTGACTACTGTTTGGTTCCACTTTTGTGTTATGACATTTGTTTAATGCAATATGTTTATCCCTCTTTGACTGAATAATAGTTATGAATGAAATGTTGTTATGTCGTATGTTGTTCTTGTTTTCTGATTCTATGTGTAGGTATCTGAGCATGATTGCGAAAGTATTGTGACTTGCCAAGGCAGGAGCGAGAGGCCACCACCACTACAGCAACGATGAAAGTTTTGGGCTCCATGTAGGTCAATCTACCGTGTCCTCTTTCATTCAATAATTATGAATCAACACTTTAGCATGTCTCTTTGTTTCTAGACCCACTCTAGGGCTAGAGGGATCGTCTCTGTCCGCAGAGAGGATTTACCAGATTAACAAATTGGTGACTCCACTAGAAACTAGTGTGAGTTTGTCGTTTCACCTTGTTGGGTTAGTTTCAATCATTGATTTGCTTATCTGTCTTTTTCTGGTTTGCTTGCTTAGTTTACCTCCTCTGTTCAGCTCCAAAGTGTCAAGTTGACCTCTGCTCATTGAGTTTTGGTTTTTTTTCCCTTTTTCCCATAGTTAACTGGCTTGGCGCATTTTTTGTCTGAACAGTCGCGCCAATTGGCGCAGGTTTCTTTTGTTGCAGCCGTGCCAACCCTGTTTGGCACTGAATATAGCTTTACAGTCGCGCTGACTCCTATATGATTTGGTTCGGCCTACTTAATGAGTCTTTTGGTCAATTGTGCTTGCTTCTGGGTTATTTTTTATGTGTAATTATGCCTTTGGGACTATTTTGACTGCTGTCGGCTTGTTTTTCTCAGTTGTTTGTCCATTTTCTTATCAGTGTGAATTGAGGCATTAGGGTTTTTAAGAGTTTGGTGCACTAAGCCTTCTATTCAGAAACCAAGTCGATTTGATTGTTTCCAGTCTCATTCTTGGATCGATTGCACTAAGTTTTCTTGATTCTTTTAAGTGATTGCTTTGGTTGAATGATCATTTCGTTTTTCGATTGATTCTTCTCCTTATTGCTCCAAGCATAGATTACATTGCTTGTTTTGGATTGTTTTGAAAACTTTCTCTTTGTTTGGAAGATTGCGACATTAGTTTGATTTATTTCTTGTGTTTGTTTTGTGTTTTATTAAGTCATTCAATTTGATTCCTACATAACACTTAAGCTAGTGTTTTTTTTCATGTTTCATGTAATTAGTGCATCATGTACTTTTTTGCATTGAAAATATTAAAAAAACATATTTTTCATTCTTTCTTTGCACCTAAAGTGAAATATTCTTTTGCATAACTCGTGTCTGATTGTCTAGGAAAGAGATTCATTTTCGTATGATTGTGTTAGATGCATTAGTGGATTTCTTTGCATACTTTCATTGTTTTCTTTTGTTTGAAAGATCTCTATCCTTCTTGTAACTAGCATTCATTGAAACGGAAATGATGTTCATTTGCATATAGCTTGCATTTAGGAAATTTGAGATCCAAATTCGATAGGGCCTTAAAACTGAAACATAATCCAAGATCAAATTTAAAATTCACTCAATTAACCTAAGGAAGCATTGAAACCTAACGAAACATTTTTAGTGGTCTAGGCTAGAGACGCGTTCTGGTGTCTTAAAACCTAGTAGTTGTCGTTCGCCATATGGCTTTAGACAGCGCTAGTATGGACTTGTGCTCCCCATACCATCGAGTATATAAAGGGAGACCCCTCTAGGTTGCAATCCTTTTATCCATAGGAAGCCAATTTTGTCGCCTTGTAACCATGATACACAAAACACATCATTCAGGGAGATTACCATTCTTGAGTAGTAATTTTGATCTTTTCATGACTCTTTAAAGAAAAGAGATCGTCGAGCACTTTCCTTTCACGCTGCGTTTGAAGTCAGAAAGGCGGCCAAGTCATCTTTTACCTGTTTCTTGACTCTTAAAATATGAAACAACAAAATTTGGTTTCAGTGTCATAAAATTAATTACCTACGATCACACGCCCGTTTAAAGTTTTATTACTTGGCCAATTTTTTTTTTCCTTAGTTTTGATCTTGGAGCCCTCGATTGGTTATCTTTTTCTTTCCTGTTTTTAAATACAGTCACCATGGCGGAACTATCCGTTTCATCGTCCTCACTGCCTCCTAGTGGTAGTTCTTTCCCGGACGTTTCTTTTGAAACATCTCAATCCACTAGGTCTACCAAGTTTGTGCAACCTATTCTACTATCTTTCCTACCCCTTGCTACTCGATCTCCTCCTGAAGGGCTAGTTGAATTAAATTGGCCTCCTTCTAGTGCTTGGTTTGGTTTTGAGGAAGAAGGATATTTTCCTCCTCTTATGTCGAGTTCACCATTTTTTGCTGCTGTTGTGCCTCCTAGTCCCTGTAGTCTTTTCGAAGATCTTTTAGCGGAGTCAGACATGGATTCATCTAGTCCTGTTGGTAGTGAAGGAATGTTTGTTTCTATAGGATAATATCAGATTTTTCCGGAAGATCTCCCTCATGTTTCTACTCAGTCTTCTCCACCATCGGTGTCACTTCCGCCTGGATATGGGTCATTGAGTCATATTATGTCTGGTGTTGCTTCCATCGCATAATCCATTACATTAAATCCTCCTCACATTTCATTCCTCCCTTCTTTAGGACTATCACCTTTGACACCTTGATTTTCGGTTACTATTACATCTGTTCCAGTCCAACTGACTGTCTGTGTGGCTTCATCCACACCAGTTGTTACTACTCAGTCGTCAGGATCTTTTCACACTTGCAGGTCTATTTTTCTCAATCCAATGTGACCTGTTAATCCTGGTCCTAGTAGATCACAATCTAGTGTCCCGGAGGCCCCACCTGCTTCTAGTGTTTCTTCCACTACTCCTATGATTCCTGGCGGCCTTACTTTTGAAGAGCATCTGTTGGCTATTCAGCAGCAAAGCTCTCAGGGTTCTCAACCCCTCCAATCTCTTGGTAATCCTCGATTCCATCACTATGATGTTGTTAGTAATCCCGTATATGTATACCTACACCATTATGATGTGTATGGTAATCCAATCTGTTTGCCTCCTATTGATCCTCATCAGGCTATTTATGATCCTTATCAAACTTTTACTCATTTGGGACCTACCCTACCTATGCAACCCTCTGGCTTGGAAGGCCAACCTTCATCAGGACAACCTTTAGCTCAGCAGGGCCCTGCCTCTGGTCCACAGGGACAACCACATGGTCCACAAGGTCAACCTTCGCAAGGTCAACCTTTGTTCCAACATGGACAACCCTCTAGTCTGTTTGTTCAACCTCAGAATCAACCAGGACTATCTCATGCTCCTGGGGGGGAAATCTACCCACCCGATGGACAACCTATTGCACCACAACCGCAGTCACATGCTCAGTATGGCCAAAATGTCGTGCAACCAAGACAACCCTACGGTCCTCCTCTGGGTCAACCTGGTTATCAGGGACAACCTAGTCCATCGCAACCATCGAGCCAACCTTTCCTACAAAGCCAACCCGGTGTCCCTCAGTATTCGGTTCAACTAGCTCAGCAACCGATTCAACCTACTCCTCAGGCAGTTCTATCATTTCAGCAGCCAGTTCTACCCCCTTATAGTCATCCAGGTTTACCCGCTCAACAACCTGCTCAACCTGCTTAGTTGGGTCCAACCGCTCAACCGCAAGGTGCTTATTATCCCCAAGGTTCATATCAACCGATGTATACTGCGCCTCAGGTTTCTTACCCTCAAAATAAACCTGTATATCATCAACCTCAAAGCCATGCTTACATTCCACAACAGAATCCATACGCTGCTCAGCAGGGACCTCAGTGGTCTACTCTGACTCAATATCCTGGTCCTCAACCCCAGTATCAACCGAATTATCCTACTTATAACCCTATGGTCAAAATCCTCCAGAACAGAATGCATGGGGACAGAATCCCCCTCGGACTAGGTGGAATGTAAAAATGGGTCCTTATCAAAGACCTCCGATGAATTTTAACACCCAATTACCGTTTCTTGCTACATTGGAATTACCTGATGTGTCAAAGTTAACAAACGATCCCATTCTTCATAACCCGTATTGGCCTCCGATTCTAACCAAGATTCCTGGTGATTGTCCCAAATTTGAGGGAAAATCTGGTGAAGACCCCTAAGCGCATGTTATGACTTACCACTTTTGGTGTTCCTCTAACTCTTGGGTTGAAAATTCTATTCGACTTCGTATTTTCCAGTGAACTCTTACTGGTGCCGTTGCAAAGTGGTACATTGAGCTATCTCGTGGCGTCTTCCAAGACTTCAATTCTTTAGCCATGGCATTCCTTACACAATTTCAGTTACCAGTCCGTTATGAGACCGGGACACACCTCCTCACTTCATTAAAACAGGACTGAGCTACTCATATCTCGGATCATATTCATGAGTGGAGGCGTCATTGTCGCATGAACAAATTTGAAATTATTGATCAGCTTCTGACTCATTGGTTCACCACCTCCTTTGTCAATCAAATTTCCAAAGACATAGCTATGGGGGCATGTGTAACTGAGGAACAAGCCATTGCTTATGCCCAGTACCTTGATCTTGTGTACTCTCAGTCTGGCGCATTATATGATATATTGCCTGACGCTCCCCGACCTGGAACTTCTAAACCACCAGCAACTCCATCCGTCGATGGTATTATTGGTTCTGTGTCTCAGACTTCTCAAAAGTATTCTTCATCAAACTCTGGGAAGCCAAAGTCCGCTTCTTCCAATAATGTTGCTTCTAAGTCCACTTCGAATTCTAGTAAACCCACATAAGTTAATGTCGTTCAGGCCAATCCTACGGATAATGCTTCTAAAGGTAAAAAGAAGGGTAAAGGTAAGGCCAAAGTTGATACCCCGAAACAGGATTCTCAAAAACCTCGTGCTGGCGAAGGTTCTCAATGAAAACTGAAGTACCCTTGTGATGAGGAGCACTTCACCAAGGACTGTCCTAGATGATCCGAAGTGAGTCACTTGCTCAAAGGCACCCAGGGAACTCCGGTCATTCTTAAGGAACCTTTCCCATCCCAGCAGACTCAGATGGTAGAGCAACCTCAGTCCTCTGTCCCATTTGGATCTCAGGTGTTCATGATGAACGGTTATGTCGTTGTTTCTATTGCTACTCGATCAAAAGATTATACTAGATCTCGTCAGGCTACAGGAAAGGAGATCGCTGATGGTCCTCCTCCTCCGCCTGTTACTGGCCCTCTTGAAATTGAAAGGCCCAATGCTAAATCCGTTGTGCAACCACCTTCCAAAGGTGTACTCCGCAAGTCTTCTTATAATCCCAACACCCGTGCCGCTCACCATTACAATACTGTTGAGGATTTGGCTCAGGCATAGTCCACGATGTTCGCGTTAGAAGTACTTCAGAGTTTCCCATCTCAACGAAGAGCTTTGTTATCTGCGATCAGCAGGATTGATCCTGCCGATACTAGCCTTCTTGATTTCGATTTAGATAATTTCGTTCCATGACTTCCACATCAGATTGCGCTTATTATTCAGGTTGTTATTAATGGTCTCGATATCCATCAAGAAATTGTGGATGAAGGTGCATCAACTTGTGTCATGTCATCTTCGTGTTGGAAATCTATTGGTTCTCCAGCCTTGAATTCATCACCAAATGCCCTTGAGGTATTTGATGGAAGAGAATCAAAACCTTTAGGTTTTCTCGCTATTTTACCAATTATTTTGAAAGGGAAGATATTCAATGTCGAGGTCGAAGTCATTGATGCTAAACTCAATTATAATCTTCTCCTCGGTCGCAATTGGACTCATGCCATGTTATGTGTTCCTTCCACTCTCTTTCGTGTTCTGAAATTTCCACACGAAGGAAAGATTTTTACTGTTGATCAATTGTCATTCTTCACCTCTTCTTTCGAGAAAAATGTTCCGTATGTAGATAAGATTCCTACTCCTTACGAGAGCATAGGGCCGGGTCTTTTTAAAGATCCTGCCCTCATGGGTAGTTTTCCTCTTACTCCACCAAATACCATTCAAATCCATATGATCTCTCAGTCTGATGACCCATGGATTATTCCTTCGCCTGAATAGATCAATTCATTCGAAGATTCGATGCCTTTGAGTCCGATTGAGATTGATTATTGTGAACTCATCACGGTTTCGGAAGCTCCGTCCTCTGATCGTGCTCCTTTGAGCATGTCCCTTGACATTTATTCTCAATCCCCTTGGCTTGGTGATTCTGATTCACCTGATCCTTTAAAAGAAGTGCTTCCCTCCGATGAAGCCATCGTGGAAACCATGTCTCTTGAGGATCTGCCATGGAACAATGGTCATCATCGCTCCTCATTCATGCCTGGCCTCGGGGCCATGTCTACTTGTCTCGAGCATTTTTCATCTCAGGTTCCTTCTTCTCCGCTTCAATTTCCTATTCTAATGCATGACGTTTTTACAGAAGGTAACCTAAGCAATATTATACAGAAGATGCCTCTTGACATTTCCATTAAACCGGGAATTGTCGAGAACATCCATGTCGGGGTCACTTGTTCTTTCGATGAAGTACAAGTTTATACTAGCCTTTGTCGCGAATTTCATGATGTCTTTGCATGGTCATACGAAGAAATGCCTGGCATCGACCCTAGTATAGTGGTGCATGAAATACCTACTTACCCTAGCTCGAACCCTGTTCGCCAGCATCTTCGTCCGGTGCACCCTAGAAAAGTCGCTACCATTAAAGGTGAAGTCTAAAAACTTCTCAGAGCCTGTTTCATTTATCTGATTCCTTTGACATAATGGGTTTCTAATATTGTTCCTATCGATAAGAAATAGGGAACTATACGCGTCTGCGTTAATTATCGTGATATCAATCGAGCTTGTCCTAAGGATAATTATCCTACTCCCTTTATCGATCAAATCATTGATAATTGTGTCGAGAATGAGATTTTTTCCCTCATGGATGGTTTTTTTGGTTATAATCATATTAACATTCTCCCGACTAATCAACATAAGACTGCCTTTATATGCCCTTGGGGTACTTTCACATATAAAAGCTCCCTTTTGGCTTAAAGAATGTTGGGGCTACATTTCAGCAAGTGATTTCGTATGCTTTTCACGATATTCGTCACTTCATTCAACCTTATCTGGATGATCTTCCCGCTCATTCAGTTGAGCATATGGACCATCCTGACCATCTTCGTTGGATTTTTATTCGTTGTCGATGCTACAATATTCAGCTTAATCTGCACAAGTGCGTCTTCTATGTATATTCTGGTAGAATCTTAGTGTTTATTGTGTCCAAAGATGGAACTCACCTCGATCCACTCAAGGTTGAGGCTATTATTAATCTCTTCTCTCCCTCCTCATTACATCAGTTGCAAATTTTGCAAGGTAAGGCTAATTTTCTATGCCATTTTATACCTAACTATGCCAAAATGGCTAGAGGATACACATGACTATTAAAGAAGGGCGTCCCATTCTGTTGGGATGAGATTGCTCAGAAGTCTTTTGAGGCCTTGAAGACGTTGCTTGTCAATGCTCCTCTGTTGCGTCCTCCTAACTATCATTGTGATTTTTCCCTTTATTTAGCATCGCTTTCAGCACGATTGCCATGCTTCTGGTACAAGACGATGATGAAGATAATGAGCATGTTATTTATTACTTGTCTCGTAACCTTCTCAATCCTAAGACGCGCTATGCACATGTTGAGAAGTTAGCGTTAGCTGCGGTTCAAGAAGTTCAGCGTTTTCGTCATTATATTCTTTTACGTACGGTGACTGTGATTTCTGATTGCAAACCCATGACCTATATTTTATCTTGCCAATTGCTGGGGGGAAAATACTCAAAGTAGATTGTCATCCTCCAAGAGTTAGATTTGGAATTTACTGGTGCCAAGTCGAAGAAATCACTCGTCTTTGCTGATTTGATTTGTTCTCTCCCTTCAAACTCTCCTTCGTCTCGTTTTGAGGAATACATTCCAGACGATACACTTTTCTTGATTAGCACCCTCGATCTGTGGTACAATGATATCATATTTTATCTCCAGACTTCTACTTTCAGATCTAAGTTGAAAAAGGATTCCCACTGACGCATCCGTCATCAGTCACAACCTTATTGTATAGTCGAAGATACACTCTATCGTATCAGAGTGGATTCGATTCTTCGTCGATGTCTGACCCTCACGGAAGCTGAGAAAGCCCTCAATGACTATCACAGTGGCGCCTGTGTTGGTCACATGTCTAGTTATGCCACTGCAAAAAAAATTCTTCGTGCTGGTTATTTTTGGCCTTCGATCTTCAAATGATGCATTGTCGCGGTTCGTAAATCTCATGATTACCAGATTTATCAACGCAAGATGTGTGCACTCTCTGTACCTCTTCATCCTATCATTACCGTTGGTCCCTTTGCAATGTGGGGCATCGATTTTATGACGTGTAACCCTCACTCGGCAGGGGGGCATGCTTATATTATCGTAGTCATGGACTACTTCACCAAATGGACTGAAGCAATGCCTACACTTGCCACTGACGGTAAGATAGCTTCTCAATTCATACTCAATCACATCATTGCTAGGTTTGGTGTCCCTCTGGCCATCGTTACCGATCATGGTTCCCATTTTCAGCATTACATGGTGGCGGAGTTGACTTCTAAATTGGGTCTGCGTCATGACATCTCAACGTCGTACTATCCTCAGGCCAATGGCCAGGTTGAAGCCGTTAACAAAGTTCTTGTTACCATGCTTCAACGTACGATTGGGATCCACAAATCCAATTGGCATTTCATGTTATTTTCGGCTCTTTGGGCATACCGAACCTTAGTTAAGAATGTGACTGGATTTACTCCATTTCAATTGGTTTATGGTCTGGAAGCTACTCTCCCAATTGAGTGTGAAATACCTTCGCTCAATTTGGTTATTGAATTATTTCCGAACACTTCACTAGAAGAAGAGCATCTCCTTTACTTGGAAAGGCTAGATGAAACTCGTCACTTTGCTGCTCTCATTATCGAAGCGCAGAAGAAGCGAGTCAAAGCTCATTTTGACCAATTGGTTTCCCCTCGTTCCTTCATCACAGGAGACCTCGTCCTCCTATATGACCAAACTCATGATAAGCTAGGGGCAGGAAAATTTCAACCCATGTGGCATGGGCCCTACATTATTAAACGTGTGTTGTAGAATGCGGCCTATGAGCTTATTGATTACGAAGGTCATCCTCTAGAACAGCCTAGAAATGGGTTGTATCTCAAAAAATATTATGCATGAATCATTCATGCATGATTTATGTACATAGGTGTTTTTTTCATTTTTGTACATGTTTTGATTTGGTGTTCTTTGCAAGCATTTTCTTGCTTATTGGGTCTTGCTTATTTGTGCAGATGTCTATTACCCTTACGTCAGTTTCGCGGATGGTGCTTCCTGCAGTACCAGGAATTTGTCTTCAGCAGCCTGGGTAATCTATGATCCTGCTGGTGAGTTGATAGAACTGCAAGGTCTTTGTCTAGGACGAACTACAAACAATGTCGCTGAATATAGTGCTATCCTTGAACTATTAACCAAGGCAATCAATCTCGGCATACACGCATTGCTTGTAAATCTAGATTCATAGCTTGTTGTTCTTCAACTCAATGGTCATTATTCGGTTAGAAACCCATACATTTTGAGATTGTATTTACGTATTCGTTTGTTGGAAAGACATTTTTATTTTATTACATATCAACATATTCCTAGAAGAATGAATGCATTAACTGATACAGTGGCTAACATCGTATTAGATAGACATTTGCGTAATTTGTAAAATCATCATCATGTGAAAATATCCATGTAGGAAAATAGATGTATATATATATATATATATATCGCGTGTTTGCATCATACATTCAAAAAATATGTGTGTTTCTGTTACATCTTGAGACACCATGTCTCTCAAAATATGTAGATATAAAGCCTAGGTGTCTAATCGGCATGATGCTCATGATAGCATGTCACTACCCATACAAGCCACCTTAGTAACGAAGAACATCGTCAAACCGTGAATAGTCTAGGACTCCACGTGTGATCCCTTCTAGGTTGCACATGATTTTCTCCTCCTCGCCTCTCTCACCATGAGGGTTGAAATCACGAGGGATTTGCCTCACTATCGGATACATGCCTACATGTCTCTCTAGGACAACATCTGAAAATGCATGGATTTAATATCAGAACATACATAGTCAAAAAAAATTCATAACACTCATGAAAATTGAAAATGAGCCTTACCCAAATCTTCATCCCAATCCTCTCCCTCTTGGAGTGGAAGGTTCGGATCACCAGTAAAATATGTACCAGAGTAGGTCCAGTCCTCCACGACGATCAACTGTCGGTGGATCCAATCAAACAATTCTGGTCTCCAAGACATCTGTTGACCGCCCCCTGCCCTTGGCATCAGAGCTGCCCATCGAGCCATCCGTGGTTCTCTCACCAGTGGTGTTGGGACTATGACCTCCTAACACTGAAAAATTGGTAGTCATTCCTGGAAGAACAATACCAGGATAGACCCATAACCGAATTGCTTCAATTTGGCCTTCTTGTGTTTTGTTAGCTAGCGTTTCATGTTTATTGTCACATCCTCTACCCAATTGTAGATGGTTGGTGTCAAGCAGTCTACAACAAGGAGAAACTGTGTCTTTGTTGCTTCATGCGGTGCTTACGATCTCGCAGTTTGTGTGATTGTATGTAGCACTAATTTTAGTGCCAAGTCTGGGATAGTCTGGATATCAACTTTCCCACTTCCTGATCCCTTCCGTGCCCCTGGTCATATCCTATTAATCACCATGGACATGTTCTCCATGCAAGGCCGGGTGCCGGTTAGGATTAGTGCTACTCCCCATCCGCGATAATCATGTGATAAAGTAGACATCAGAAACATCAATCTCAAGTTCCTGATCTCAAAGGATGAAATTTTCCTGATACTCATCCCATACGCTGATCAAATACTGTAGCAGCTCCAGTTGAGCACGGAGACACGGTGTTAAGAAGAACCTCTTCAGTCTAGAATCTCTGAGAGCTTCCATGCATATCTCATTGCCCATGGAAAGCTCGTCCTCTTCGCTATGTTTCCGTTCTTTCCATTCGATCACCATTTTTGCCGCTTTCTACTTGAAAACACATTCATATGAATAGTATTAGCCCTTTTTGAAATTTGGATTTGTAAACAATTGGGTATTTCAATTGCATTTTTTGCATAAGAATGGTTGGCGCCAATGGGCGCGCCCTAGTGTAGAAAACTGGCGGTTGGCGCAACTCTGTGCCCAAAACTTGCACCAACTGTCGTGCCCTAATATTCACATTTCCTTCCCCAGAAATCAAAATTGGAAGTTGCAGGTAGTAAAAAATAACTTGAAATAAAGGGAGAGATCTTGGCTCTTACTTGGAACTGACGGATTCAAGATTGGTCTGCTGGATTGTCCGCTATCGTCGCCACAAAATCACACTGTAAAATGGGTAACTATTGCTCCACAAGAGGTAAAAAGTGAAAAGTAATTACTTTTACCATTTTTGGAATTTTATAACTTTTTACAACCTTAATTAGGTTTTAAGACATGTTTTTCAATTATTTTATTATATTATTTTCGAGAAATGGGTTTTACACGTGTCTCTTGTGCAGCAACAGGTTTTCAGGACATAGTGGTGGAGTAACGAGTTAAATTTTATACTTTTTCAGACTCGGTAAAAACACGAAAAAGTCACTACTGGAGTCATCTTTTAGCTCTTTTCTAACTCTCTAAAATTGAAAATATTGTCGAGACTCTTGTCTTTTTTAACTCGTTAAATGGTTGCGAAACGATATTTGCTCATTATACATTTACCCCTTTTTCGGGTTGGGATAAATTATTTACGAAAAAGGAATACCTTAGCCTATCGCGACTAAGAGGTTCTCCCAGATTTTGTTTTCTACCTTTTCGGATCTAAGAGACTATTTACGAAAAGGACCATGATGGATTTTTCTTTTCTGACTTCTTTTCAAACTCTCTAAACATGAAAAGATGTTGAGTTCTCCCTTTGTTAGACTTGTTAAACCCTGATGACATCAGATTTCGTTGCCATGACGTTACTCGAGTTCCTCCTTCCTAGGGCTCGTAAAATGTACTAGGTTGGATTTGTCTGAAGGACAAAATTACAGCACAAGCATATGATATCCCCTTCAAGCTTGTTTTAAAAATAATTGGGGTACTCGCCAGAAATGGTGGGGGGGAAATGGAACCAAGTTTTAGTTATGTTGGCAGCATTTTTCTCTTGAACATGGCACTTGTCTGTATTTGTGTCGGGTTGGGGACATCTCATTTCATAACTTTTGCCTCCATGGATTTGGGTAATCTCTTTTGACCTCTCATCTGCTCTTTACCACATCATCATGACCTCAGATCCTTTGATGTCAAATACTACCAAATCCAATGTCGTGTTGCTGATATGTTCAAGAGAAGGTTGCCTCTGTAGTTTTCAACCTTCCCCTGATTCTTTGTTGGTCCTGATTCACTATCATCATGTTACTTTGTCTTGTGTCGACGATGTGGGAAACATTATGGCCCACCTTCAATCAGGTCACTTCCTGTCGACTTCAGCTCATTTTCCAGGAATTTGATCTGGAGACTCCCTTCTGGTACCTTGGAGCCTGCATGCCTCAATGGCAGGTTCTTCGCATTCGACGCAAGGTCCACATCATTGGCCTTCGATCGAGTGATTCTGCGGGTGTTCGACGCCAGATAACTGTTCACATTATATAGATTGTACCGGTTGTACCTTGAGATCCATTGTCATTATTGGTGGTTTCTCTCGTGCATGTTAACAACTTTCATCATTGGCTAGTAATCAGGTGGTTTTCTTGCATGTGCGACTTCAGCTGATATATTCGCATGCTTGAATCTGTACTTTTTCGGGTCGAGATGGAGCGCAAGACGTTGGGTTTTGTCTGATAAAATCCAAGCTGTGGATTTTTGTGGATTATCATGACTTATCACATGACTCTTTTGATTGGATGGTTGCGACCATACCTGAGTCTATTTGTTGATCCTTACTATTGGATGGTTGGGTCCATACCTCCGATCTCAGTTTTTATGCACTCTCTTATGGATGGTTGCGCCCATACCACATGTTCATGTGTCAGAGATATCAGTTGTATTCGTAATTGTGGGTTTTCTGACAGCGGTGTTTGGTTCGAACGCGTTCTCATAAAGCATTTCACCCCTCCCTCTCCCTCGGACCTTATGCTTTAGGGGGCATATGTTACACGGCATTTTTTCAATGTCCCTGCAATCCCCATCTCTCCCATTGAAGGGTTATTTCTGTGATCAATAAGTAGTGTCATGCCTTGCAAAAACCATCATTGTATCCCTTTGCACGAGAGTAATATTCCTTCTGTTGACAGTTCCCTGAGAAGAGACTCAAAAACCCCTGTTTTTTCCTGGGCGTGAGTAGTCAGTTATGCCCTCGCGCCAAAGAGGAAGATTAACACTGAGCCCAGCGCCAGCTGGCTCTCTGTCTCAGTTAGCCACCTGTGCCGGGCTGTTTATGGAATGTTTTTCAAAAATAGAGGTGGAGATTCCATTCCAACAACTTCGAGGATGAGTCATTGGGAGTGGTTGAACTGATAAAACACAGACTTCCTCCTTTGGTTTATGGTTTCCACCTCTTGTGGGAACCTCCTAAAGGATAGGCCTCCCTCCCACCTTTGTAGGGATCCTAACCTCCTCCTTTTCCTCTATAAAAAGAAGCTATCTCCCTTTGAATAAGCTAGCTAAACTTGGAGAATTGAACATACTATAGCAAAACTTCTGAAGAGATAGAATAAGAAGGAATTACGTTGAGAGAGCTTGAGTCCATGCCTTCTGAGAGAGCTTGAGTCCATGCCTTTACTCCATCTGAATTCCCTGACGAACATCTGAGACGCGCTTCGGCTGAACCCCATTGGAGGATACCACGACGTCAAAGATTTGGTTGTATCTCTTCCTTTCATTAATACATATACATGACTACTGTTTGGTTCCACTTTTGTGTTATGACATTTGTTTAATGCAATATGTTTAGCCCTATTTTACTGGCTAATAATTATGAATGAAATGTTATTATGCCATATGTTGTTCTTGTTTTCTGATTCTATGTGAAGGTATCAGAGTACGATTGCAGAAGGATTGTGACTTGCCAAGGAAGGAGTGAGAGGCTACCACCACTACAGTAACGACGACATCGTTGGGCTCCAGGTAGGTCGATCTACTGTGTCCTCTTTCATTCAATAATTAGGAATCAACAATTAGCATGTCTCTTTGTTTCTAGACCCACTCTAGGGCTAGAGGGATCATCTCTGTCCGTATAGAGGATTTACCTACTTAACAATGATCTTATTTTTTCATTCTCTACTTTTTTGTATAACTTCCATTTGCATGCATGCACTAATTACAATTAAATCTACAAATTTAGAATTTAATTAAAATTGTAATAGTATAAAATTTTCAGATTTCTAATATAATATTATGAGATATGTTGTGGCGAACTATCTAATGGAAAATCCATGACAGTTTACGGATCATTTGGTATCAGAGCAAGTTTCTTTGGGTGTTTTGTGGAGATTGCAGGGATCTAGATCGGCGGGGTCGAAAATCGTAAAACCCTAACCATGGACGAAGAATATGTAAACAAACCTGGTGATCCTGTATAGGTGAGATTTACATGATTGGAACGACAAGTCACATATATCAACCACGATGTAAGCCTCCTCATGGCGGACTTGAATAGAAATTTGGGATATTTGGAGAAGATGGGGGTTTGAATGCAAAGGAAAAATCAGAACAGGGATCAAAAGGCCGGTGAGAAATGGAGAACCAATCGAAGAAAGGACCCGAGAAAGATCAACCTAGTTCGAGTGTCGTGAACCAATCACAGTACCTATTTAAAATGGAAGCAAAATTCAATATCAAGTCATAATGTGGCGATATCGATGCTCTGAAGATGAACCATTGGTTGCTGTAACTGGAAGTTTATGTTAGTGTCCATCAAATTGATAAAGGGAAAAAGATCTCATTCGCGCGGATGAAATTAGAGGGTCATGTATTGACTTGGTGGGAGAGCCACACAGAATCCTTGACGTTGGAGCGAGAACCTCCAATGACTGTGGGAGTATTTCAAAACCTCATTAAGTCATAGGTTTATCCCATTGGGTACGTGGAGGACTAGTGGATCTGGTGGAATTACTTCAGAAAAAAGTCAGGCCAAAACATTCAGGAGTATACCACGGAATTCCGAAAGATGGTTATAATGTTGGCTATCTCTCCAAATAAGCCAGATGTACTCCTCAATTATTTGGGGGGTATGCACTGCCATCTGCCTGAGAAAGTGATGTTGCTCAAGCCCAAATTGATGGATGAGGCTTGTGTATAGGCACAATACCTAGAGAACGGAGGCATGAAGAGAGTGTTATCAAGTGGATCGAAGTAGAAGGAGAAACAAGATGCTTTCAAGGAGTGAAAGAATAAGAAAAAGGGGGGAAGATAAAAATACAATAGCCATAGAAAATTAGTACAAATATCTTAGCAATCACTGCAACATTGATGGCCATACAGAGGAGAAGTGTTGGAAGTTGCATTCAGAGCTAAACTCGAAGAACAAGAAGAAATATAAAAATAAGAAGAATCTCATGGCCATTGATTCAAGTAACCAAGTTGAAAGTAGCTTTGACGTGGATGACAATATATTTGTACATCAATGCAGAAGGAGGTGAATTTGAGTACCCTTCAACAACAGGAAGAGAAATAAATGACCAAAATCTTCCATATATATATAAAGGTCAAGAAGACAAAGATTAATGCTCTATTTGACTCGAGATCGCAGACGAATCTTGCAACAGAGTTGGTCAAGAAGTTGGGGTTGGAATTTCGTGATCATCCAAACCCATATCCATTGGGATGGGTAGATAAGGATGCAAAGTTGAAAGTAACAAAATAATGTTAAATTATATTTTATATCAGTAATGTTTTTATTGATGAAGTAGATCTAGATGTGGTTCCCCTTGATGTATGTGGAGTTGTGTTTGGGAGTCCATACATGTACATGCGTGATGTAATATTCATGAGGAGAGTCAACCAATACTGACTCGTCAAGGATGTAAAATCATTCATCATCAATGCACACAAAGGAAAGTCGAAAACCTCATTGGTAAGTTCCAACCAAGCCAAGAAATTGATCAGTTCCAACAAGAAGTATGTTTTATTATTTTTAAGAAAAAGTTGGTCTGTAGAGGAGTCAATTAGAGGTAAGACATCCCTGGAGGGGTGCACTAAGAAATAAAAACAACAATTGGAGGGTTTTTTAAAAGCATACATGGATGTGTTCTGAGAGCCTAAAGTGTTACCACCTAAGAGATAAGTGGAACATTAGATCCAGTTATTTCCGGACTCCCCATTGCCAAATATTGGGTTGTACAAGCAGTCTGTTATAGAATCAAGTGAGGTGAAGAAACATATTTAGCAACTTCCAGAATAGGGTGTCATTCGACCGAGTATGTCACCGTGTGGGTCACCCATCATTACTGTGTCGAAGAAGGATGGGACTTGGCAGATGTGTATATAATATAGGGCGTTGAACAATATCACGCTCAAGAACATATACCCCCTACCTAGGATACATGATTTATTGGATCGATTTCAACAAGAAAAATACTTCACCAAGTTGGACTTGATGTCTGGATAATGCCAAGTTCGAGTCAAAGAAGAAGATACATGGAATACCACCTTCAAAACCAAACAAGGTTTGTATGAGTGGTTAATCATGCCATTTTTCCTATGTAATGCACCAGTTATGTTTATGAGATTAATAAATGATATACCACACTCTTTATAGATTCATTTATTTATTTTTTCTAAATATGCTTACTTCTATTATATAATACAAAGCACATAGATACATTCATCATCCATCTGGAATTGCCACGTTAGCCAATTTTGGCAGGAAATAGCAAGTTCAAAAAATCAAAAGTGTGGCTACCCTGGGAGGGGAAACCAACCCAAGAAACCAGCCCATGTAGCAAGGAAAATGTTACCCTTGTGGGTAAACCAGCTTTGAACAAAATTATATAGTGCGGAAAATGAAAAGACAAGAGAACTAGACCATAGCAGAGAAAAGTGTGACCAGTGGGAACCATGACATTATGCTTGTTGCTTCTTATCATCCTGCAAAGGCTGTTGAGGCGGCTCTTCCTTGATGAGGCACCTATACTCGGAGATGTCATCCTCATGCTTGGACAGCTGGGGTTCCAACACCAGAGAGGAGGTCGAGCGGGCACCTATCTCGGAATCTTTGCCATCCTCATCAGAGCTGCAACTGCCATCACTGTTCAAGACGCCCTTGAATAACTTAACCGACAACGCCACCATTTTGTGCGGAAGATTGAGGGATGAAGGAGACATCGTGGACTTGCGCATCCGCTTCCTGGAGCGAGAGCCAGATGGGTCAGGTGAGGATTTAGGAAGGTGCAGGGATAAATGGGAAGATAGGCGATGAGGATCCAGGACCTCTAGCACGTTCAAATTCAATGAAAAGTCCACAGTCCTCTCTGCCATGGAGTGAATGGGTGGACGGGGATGGAGAGCCACCGCCTCCACCTCTGCGGCATCGCATACGGTGGCGTCGTGGCATGGTGGGAACCGAATTGCAAGAATGCAAAGGAAGCGATGGGGGTAGACAGGCTGAGTGACAGAGAGCTGCATGGCGAAAATGGGCTGAGGGATGGTGTAGGGTCGTGGGAGGAGCAGAATTTCTGCAGGAGATGACAAAGCCAACACTGAGAATGACAGAAAAGTTGAGGGAGAAATTCTGAGGGGGAATGTTTGCTCCATTTTCCATATATGGCAGAGGCGGCCAACTACCAGTATGCACAGGAGTAAAGACGCAAAGGGTGGAGTTAATTCACAGCTGGTGGAGAGAGGACGTGACAGACAGAGCAGGGCTGATAGAGTAAATAACACCCATGGCACAGTAAATAACACCCATGTCGGGGCCATGTGCCTCCTCGTGACGAGGACGACTACCAGGTGACAACGCGTCCAGATGGCTGACATATAGAACGCTAGAGAGCACCTGCATCCGACATTTATAAATTCATTTATTATTGTCTATTTAGATGATAAATTGGTATATAATATTACCTGGGAATAACACATGTCACATTTAATGCAGGTGCTGGAAAGATTGAAGAAGCACCAGCTGCTAGCAAATCTCAAGATGTATGAGTTTGTGCAACAATATTTGTTGTATCTGGGTTATGTGATTGGTGGAGGAGAGTTGAAGATAAATCCTTCCAAGATGGAGGCCATCATGAAATGGCTAGTGTCTACTAATGTTTATGAGGTTAGGAGTTTCATTGGGGAAACACAGTACCTGAGGAAATTCATAGCCTTGTTTTCAGCGGTAGAAACACCGCTCCACACCATAACAGCAAGTGGCAAGAGTTTCCAGTGGGGAAAAGGTCAATGAAGTGCTTTCGAGGAGTTAAAGAATAATATCATTCAAGAACTAGCTTTGGAATTACCAAACTTGCAGCGACCTTTAGAAGTGGAGACAGGTATGAGTGGTATTATATGGGAGTTTTCCTGATGCAGGGAGGAAGGAATGTATGCTAACGTTCTAAAGTTTTTCATGGGGCAGTTCTTAAATACCCTACCTATGACAAGGAGCTCTATTCCATGGTGCAATTTGTGAAGAAGTGGAAGCACTATCTAGTGGGAAAGGAGATAATTTTCCACACAGATCACCAGCCATTAAAATACTTGCAGGCCGAGAGTAAGCTACAACAGACCATGCATTATAAGTGGCTGGGATTTTTAAAACAGAGTCATTTGGTGATTAAGTATAAGAAGGGAAACACTAACAAGTTGGTCGACATGCTTTCAAGGTCACCCACATCAAATATTACAACTTTGGGGAGTCTTATGCACATGGGGCCATTCACCCATGATGCATACATAGAGGCATATTCATAGGATGAGGAATTAAAGGAGGTGTATCAACAATTGCAGAGTCAAATTCATGTGCGTGATGACGACAACACCTTTGACTAAAATCTCCAAGACAGGTTTCTCTACAGGCTGGATAAGTTAGGTGTTCCTAAAGGTGAGTGATTGTGGCTAATTAGAGAGGCTCACACCTCTAAGGTTGCAGAGCACTTTTAGGGAAGACAATGGCTAACATGTAGAGGTATTTGTATCGGCCCAAGATGCAATAGAAGGTATCTAGGTTCATAAGAGGATTCATGTTTTTTTGTACCAACAAGCCTAGTAACAAGAAATAGGGTCTATATAATCCCTTTCCTGTACTTACTCGTCCTTGGGAAAGCATTTCCATGGAATTTGCGGGAAGTTTACCGACAACCAGGAAGGGACATGACTACCTGTTCATGGTAGTTGACGGGTTCAACAATATGTGTGTTTTGATGCCCTGTAATAATACCATCAATGAGCAAGAAACAACAAACTTGTTCTTTGGACAGGTCTGGGTGCACTTTAGGATACCAAGGAGCATCATTTCATACAGGGATTCAATATTTCTCAGTGCATTCTGGACTACATTGTGGGAGAATATGGACACGAAGTTGAAAATATCTACAATGTTCCATTCACATATAGTTGGGCATACAAAAGTAGTCAACGGGAATTTGGTGCAACTTCTGAGGGGATACAACCAGAAGCATTCGAAGACTTGGAATGAAAATATGGTATTTAAACAATATTATTACAATAGAGCAGTCCACACTTCTACAAGAAAGTCCCCATTTGAAATTTTTTTTGGATATTTTCCACCTTCACCTTTGGATATTGCATATGGGAAACGAGGAGTGTTGGAATATCTTACAAGAGATGATTTGAGGGATGAAAAATTTATAGAGAAGATCAGGCAGATCCATTTACAGGTACAAGAAACACTGCAGAAGTGACAACATAAGTATAAGGCTAGGCATGATCGACATAGAAAAAAGAAACCATTCAAGGTGGGAGACAGAGTATGGCTACTGCTGAACAAGGAGAGGCTACAGGGGCCTGGTAAGAAAATCGAGGCTCTAAGGTATGGTCTCTTTGAGATATTGAAAAAGGTGGGTGATAATGCCTATCGAATCAATTTATCACCATATATGTGCATTTACTCAGTTTTGAATGCAAAGAAATTGAAACTCTATGAGCCTTCCATGATATATGAGGAAGAGGAATGATTCCTAAATTCTGTGGAAGATTTGGCACCAGATGTTCAGGCAGAGGTGACAGAAGATACAGTTTGGCAGAAGGTATCTAGAACTAAAATACTAGGGCATCATGACCTTTGGCAGATTTGGTTGAAGGGATAACTTCCACGCAAAGCTAAATGGTACACCAGAGAGAAGGTGGATGAAAAATTTCCTCATCTCATTCAATAAAATATTTTGGGGACCAAAACCCTCTCAAAATGGGGAGTTGTGATCCATATTGGATCATTATGTTATTTTTCATCCATCTTGATGCATTCAGAGAGGAAAACGTGGAAGAATCCACTCACGGGACCATTTTTACAGACGAGGCCCAGTTTCGCAAAATGGGGCCTGAAACCTTCCAGGAGCGTTTTGAGGCATCAAACAACATTTTTTGGGGGGTAAAACTTTTCTGTTTTAAAATTTCACTATTTCATGGTGTTCTGCATACATAAATATTTCCAATGATGCAAGAAGCACGTCAATCGGAGTCTGTATGCAAAAGTTATGCCACTCAGAAGTTGACCTTCCTGTTTTCACACTTATAGTTCAGGAGGATGTCGCGTTAGCCCCCATTATTCATGGAAAAGGGGTTAGCAACGTGTTTATGATGCACAAGACTCTAGAAAATTTTATATTGTAACTCTAGTTAAGAGTTGACGTAGTCAAAATTAACCACTAGTAGGCTATTGGGTTGTGTTATAACCGGGCCACTAGGAGGAAGAGGTAATCCATTCTTTCGAGAGTATTTTGTTCCATAACTGAGCAAAGATAGCGAGGAGAGGTATGAGGTAGAGCACACAAAGAGGATTTGTACACTATAGCAGCCCACGAGCCACAAGTATTACTTGTTTGTACCTTCAGCCATATTTCCAGACATAGAGAGAGAGCGAAGCGACCTCACCTTCCAGCTGCGTTTTCTCCTGAAAGGGTTTCCCAGAGAGCATATCTTGTGTCTTGTGTGTGTGCGTGAGCTTATTTTTTTATTCTCTACTTTTTTGCATGATTTTCATTCATGTGCATATACTAATTACAGTTAAATCTACAAATCTAGAATTTTAATAAAACTGTATTAGTGTAAAAATTCATATTTCAAACATAATATGATCAGATTTGTTGTGACAAGCTGTTTACGGATCATATGGAGACCTCCATACGCCAGGGCGACTAGCTAGAGAAGAACCCTATGCGACAATTACTTTAACCGCCCCCAAGATGTTGTGATCTTCTTCCAAAGAATGTCTAATGCTCCATGCCGTCATCCATTTCCCCGTGCCCCACAAAACCAACCCCAAATCCTTCCCCCCACAGTCTACTCGCAGAATCACCCTTATATCAATTCTCTCTAGAGAGGCTCCTAAGGATGACGATATGTTATTCCCTTGATTCCTATGAACCCAATCACTTACAACAACCCTTGAATTCTCACGAGTGATAGGCCATGTCACCTTTACTAGGACCTCAAGTTATTTCCCCTAAGCTCTGCGTCTCAAATCAAACTCGTTGACCCCATTTCCTCCTATGAAAACCACATACCATGGAAAAAATGGTTAAAAAATGCTCACATGCTTATTCATTACCCTAGGGTGGCAGGCATGGCCCACAAGCCCAACATTCTTCTAGATTTTCACCCCCATAGGGGAATTCATAATACAATTTTAAAATTAATTAAATATAATATTTTCTTAGAAAGTAAAGGTCATGAATAATAATCTTGCGAAAACCTATGCTCTCTACCAAGGCATACTTGTATCTTTCTCTCTCTTTCCTTGCCATCTCATTTTCTTTGGATACATTTTTATCCTCATCCATCATATAAAAAAAATAAAAAAATCCATGCAAAACACGTCTAAATTAAAGCTATCCTCTCCACAATCAAATAATTTTCCACTTTGATGAAGTGTCGCACTGAGTGGTTTCATATTCAAAGAAACAACAACTTGGCAGCGTTCAAGGCAACATGGCCATCCACCTTGAAGTAAAAGGGACCTTTCTTTTTAATGCCCAACATGATAACGTATCAATCAAATCCATGACATGATAAAAAATACAAGTGTCGTTCTCAAAGGATCCATCAAAAGGGGGTGATTATTAGTAATTTTTCAAGTGAGGTATTCCTCACAACTCACTCCCACTCTCTTATCACACAAGTCATTCCTCTGTTGCATCATGGGAAATAAACTCCCCCATCTTATCACACATAGAAACGGTGGGGTTTGTCCTAGCATCACCCCCCAACAAAGTGCATTTGTCATGCAGGTTAATGATTTCTGATCAAGCCCATTCTTAAACAGGTCCCAACAACTTTGTCTCTAGAATTTGTTGGGTTTCAAGTCCCAATTCCCTCTACCCTCTCTTTATTGTCTCTACATTGGTTAGAAACAATGGATTTCAATGAACCCTAGTATACTCATTCTCAACTTCGCCAACACAGTGATGTATTGTGTGAAATCCAATCTGAATTTGCTTTCATTAATTAAAGGAACGAGGCTTTGGAAAAGGCAAGTGGTGTGGTAGGCCTTAATGGAAGCATTTTTCCTCAAACTTGTCAACCTTGGGAACATTCCTCTACCTGGTTCAAAGGTCGAGGTTTCACTTTTTATTTGGCACACTCCTTCTATATTTCCTCCCCTCTTGGTCCTCCAATTATCTCAGGTTCACCACATCCTTTAGAGGATTGAATTTTTCCTATCCTGAATTTTCCAAATCATCTGCCCCTAGAGTCCAAGTAAAAGGTTTTGGTTTGCATTCCTTTTTTTGTGATAAAATATATGATACTAGTTACAATCTCTATTCTTACTGTCTATCAAGGTCTCTTGGTCTAGATATGGCTACTTAGTTTTATGAATTTTGGCTTTCTTAGTTTCAAAAAATTCTTATCTGGACTTGAAACGTCGAGAAAAAATGAATATTGTGGACAATTCTCCGGTTACCTCTTCAAATTCTAATTACCACATAAATTTACAAACAATAACTTCTTATCTTCATATTCTTAAACATCAAAGTATCATCTAGGTAATGTATCACCTAGGTAACTGTAGTCACTCTTTCTTGAATGTAGACCCTCTCTATATAACTTCTATGAGTCTCAATCACAACTTTTATTAATAAATAAATTTCTCCAATTTATATAAAAAATTGTAATAATAAAATTACAAACCAATTTTTTTCGTAAAATACATCTTGTGTATTTATTTGTTTAATCATAATAATTAAAAGGTTGTTTATTAATTTGTTTAATCATAATAATTGAAAGGTTGTTTATTAATTTATTGGTACATTGGTTAAGATTTTGTGTTGTGTTGCTATTGATTCAAGTTTGGTTCCCTTTGAACCTATAATAGTTTTTATACATCCCCACTTATCAATGTGTATTTTTTCACAATCATGTACTGGTACATTCGTTAAGGGCTTACGCTATTTTATTAATGAACACCTTGTCTTAGATTAGTGTATGGTTTTTCAGATTAATATGTGGTACAATGTCTGGTCTTTCGTGTTATTTAATTTAATTTAATAATTAAGAGTGTTAAAATTGAATTATGATGTACACACATATTTTCTTCTATCATTTTAGCCCTTTGAATTAATGCTCAGGTTGTCGCATATTTATCCACTCTCTTAAAGGGGATACATAGAACAACCATTAATAAATCAAATTAATATAACTTTGATATAAATTTTAAAATGAATAGATACACCATGACATATAAGCTGAGGCAATTATTATTAATTTCTAAAATTATAAATGTAGATTTATTTATTTTATTTTATTTATTTATTTTCCTAACGCAACATTTAAATATAGAATATAAAATAAAAACAAAAGTCAAGCATAAGATTAAGAAGGTAATTAGAAATTAAGCGCTCCATCCAATGATAAGCATTGTTGTACTATTTGTTTCCACACCATGTCACCTCAAAGCTTGGGTTTTTTGTTTACAAGGAAACACAAGTTCCTATGGTTAGTTATAGTTCATACAAACAACCCAATATCTAGTAATTTCATGGTCATGTGACTCACAAAGAAATATCAACTACTTAGTGCTCTTCAATATTATAATTCTATACTACTGAAAAAGTGTTTTGAATCAATTATATAACTTGTTCTTGAAAACAACAAAGAATCAAGAAGAACTAGAATGGTTTTGGTAAGCTTTGGCTCAATAGGAACTCCCATTTTTGCACAATTTTGAAAGGAAACTCCATTAAAAAGTGATTTTGTTATAAACTTTGCACCTTGGGAATGATGAGAACCAATAATTACAGTTTATTTAAATAGGGTTAACATGGTGTTTATATACCGCTTAACATATCCCTTACTGGCTATTTTTTAGTCTCTTCCAAAGAGATAACTTGTATGACGTAACACTTGTCCAATTCTTTAAATTTGATTCGAAATATTTTACCTAAGAAACTTCATTATGTCTCCTCATATCTATGAAATTTCACAGTCTAAAGTGTCCCAAAAAAAATTACAGTTAAAATGTTAAGATTGCTCATTTGAAACTCAAGGCCATTCACAAACCCTAAATTACACAGGGTATATCTTAGAAATTATAGTTAACCAAAATCTAAAAATTTACCAGAAGTACCTTGTGATTCCTTCTGAATTTGCTAGAAATCTCATTGGTGTAGTTTTGATGCAAGAAGGAAGGCACCTTGTCTTTTAAAGTAAAAAACTTAAATGAAAGAACTTACTCATACCCATCTATGAAAAATAAATGTTGGGTATACTACATGCAGTTAAGAAATTGCATACATACTTAATAGGAAGACACTTCAAAGTAAAAATATATCATGATTGTTTGAAGTACTTCTTAGAACAAAGATTATCTTCAGAAGAGAAATAAAAATGGGTTACAAAGATGTTGGGTTATGACTTTGAAATTATCTACAAAAAAAGGAAAACAAAATATTGTATTCTCAAGAAAAATGAAGACATAAAGGGTTTACTATGTGCTATTTCCATTCCACAATATGAATGGGTGGAAGAAGCAAGGATAGAATGGAATCAAGATGAAAAGGTATGGAGGTCATTGAATAACTAAACTAGGACCCTGATATAATAGAAAAAATTATGTGGAAGAATGATTTGTTGTGGTTTATCAAGATTGCTTATACATATGTAAGAATTATCAACTCAGACATAAATTCCTTTTGGAATTACACACTTCTCGTGTAGGAGGAAATTTAGGGTTCTTCAAGACAAACCATATAATCAACAAATATTTTTGTTTGGAAGTTCATAAAGAAAATGTTCCTAAATTTGTAGGTAAATGTGTGGTATGTCAACAAAATAAGGGAGAGACAATCAAGACTCGACGGCTACAACAATCATCAATTATACCAAGCTAGCATTGGGAAGAAGTTTCAATGGATTTTATCACAAGTTTACCTAAATCTAGGGGAAAGAGTGTCATTATAGTAATGGTAGATCAAATGACAATGTATTCTCATTTTTGTTCTCTTTCTCATCATTTTAAAGCAAGTACAATGAAAAAATAATTAATGGAAATAAACCAAAAGCTACATGGAAGATGATTATTGTAAAGTGTTAGAGATACAATTTTCACTAGAAATTTTTGGACTGAATTATCTTCTTGTTTGGATACTCGATTGGCTCGTAGCTCATCTTACCATCCTTAATCTGATGTAAAAACTGAGATTGTGAATAATTGTTTAGAAGGATATCTATGTTGCTTTGCATATGATAAACATACACAATGGATCAAGTGGTTTCCCTTGGAAAAATGGTTGTACAATGTCATGAAACCAACTCCCAAAATAGAAGAAAAGAGATATCAACGCCTTAGAAATCATCAACTTCGAGGGGGCAACCTCCTTTACATTACATAAATGAACAATTATTGGATGATACAAATGAAAAAACCTCCTTTCTATATATAGGAGTCCATGGGGTCACAAAATAATCCTAACCGACCTAACAATAATAATGTAAGGGCACAACAATAACAATAGTGGGCTTTTATGGGCCACAATAATAACAATATGGGGACTACAAGGATACAACAATAATAATAAGGGGTCTACACTAACAACAATAAGGGACAACACTAGTAATATAGGGACCTAACATGCCCATCTCCTTCAAAAAAGTGTTTTCCTCAACTCTTGAGTAGTTATGGATGATTATGTATAAAATTCTCATACTCCCATGTGGAATCTTAAGTGGGCAAGTTCTTCCACTTTATGAGATACTCTGAAATTGATTGATTTCGTAGTTGTTGAGTTCTTGTTTCTGTGACTGCTTCAGGTTCCAATATGATTTTTCCTTCCTCATCAAGTTCTGGCAATATTTCTTGAACTAGAAGTTGTCACCTATAACCTTCTTTAAGCATGAAACTTGGAAAACTGGGTGCACTCGGGAAGAAGCAGGAAGCTCCAATTTGTATGTGATAGTACCATTCTTTTGAAACAACTTATAAGGACTATATTACTTCGGCGATAATTTATTATCCTTCTTAGCTTGCTTGAATTATGGTTGTATCCGTAAAAATACCCAGTCTCCTACATCAAAACTTCTCTCACTGCGATGTTGATCTGCCTGTTGTTTCATTCGATTTTGTGCCAAGTTTAGGTTATCCTTTAAGAGTTGGAGAAATTGTTGTTGATGCTCGATGTGATCTTCCACTGCTTGAACCTTAGAATTTTCTCTTAAATATGATGTGATGCATGGTGGATGATATCCATAAAGTGCCATAAATGAGGTCATTTTCGTTGCAGTATGGAAGGAAGTGTTATACCACCATTCAGCCATAGGTAACCACTTGACCCATTGTGTTTGTTTATCAAATACAAAATAACGAAGATATCCTTCCAAACATTTGTTCATTTCTCAATTTTCCCATTGGATTGAGGATGATAATGATGAGCTATGAGCTAGTTGAGTACCCAACAAGAAAATAATCATGTCCAGAAATTTTTAGTAAAAATGGGATCTCTGTCGCTTACAATAATATTTGGGTTTCCATGTAGCTTTTGAATTGTTTCCATAAATGCAGTAGCAATTGTACTTGATTTAAATGGATGAGATAATGCACAAAAGTGTGCATACTTGGTAAGTCTATCAACTACCACCATGATGACACTCTTACCTTCAATTTTGGGTAAACCCGTGATAAAATCCATTGAAACCTCCTCCCAACGTTGGCTTGGAATGGATAAAGGTTGTAGCAGACCTGGGTTCTTAATTGTCTCAACTTTATTTTGCTGGCAAACCAAACATTCCACCACAAACTTTTAAATATCAGTTTTAAGGCCATCCCAAAAATATTATTTCTTCACCCTGTGGTAAGTTTTTAAAAATCCCGAGTGTCCTCCTAAGGGAGAGGTGTGAAATTCCAAAACAATATTTTGTTTTAGTTGGGAATTGTTACAAAGATATAAGCAACCTTTGTACCCTAAGGAATCATTTTTCCAACTAAATGTATCAGATGTACTGGGATATTGTTGCAAATTTTGAATGAGTGTCCACACTTCTTCGTCATTCTTCCATTTCTCCCTTGCTTCGGTTATCCAATCTGGTTGGATAATAGAAATGGCATAAAGCAATGTTTCCACCTTCTCATCCTTTCTTGAGAGTGCATTTGCAACAACATTTAGCTTCCCTTTTTTTTAGATGATTTCAAAGTCATAACCCAACATCTTTGTGATTGATTTTTGCTACTCTTCTGAAGATATTCTTTGTTCCAAAAAGTATTTAAGACTATCATGATCAGTTTGTACCTTGAATTGCCTTCCCATTAGGTAAGGTCGCCATTTCTTTAGTGCATGTATTGTTGCCAACATTTCCTTATCATAAATAGCTTTCTGTAAATACTTTCCTGTGATTGGATGAATTTTAAAAGAAAGGGGCCTTCCTTCTTGCATTAAAACAACACCAATTCCATTTCCCGAGGCATCAAAATCCACAATTTATGTTTTTGTGAAGTCTGGCGTAGCTAAGACCAGTTCTTGGCACATTTCCTCCTTAAGATGTTCAAAGGCCTTAGTTGCTTCCGGAGTCCATGAAAATGCATCTTTCTTCAATAATCTTTTTAGAGGTGCTGCTATTCTCCCATAATTCTTAACAAACTTGCGATAATACCTTGTTAACCTGAGAAATCCTGGCAAATTCTCTATGGTTGTGGGGACTTTCCATTCCTTAATGGATTTAATTTTGTTAGGGTCTACTTTAACACCCTCCTGAGATACAATATAACCCAGATATTCCACCTCTTGTACTCCAAAGAAACATTTGGAGCTTTTTCATATATTTTTTTCTTCTCCAATAGTTTGAGCACCCAGCCAACATGTTGAACATGATCTTGCCAAAACCTATTGTAGATTTGTATATCATCAAAAAATAATAATACAAATTTTCTAAGGAATGGTTTGAAAATGGAATTCATCAACCCTTGAAATGTAGAAGGTGCATTGGTAAGGCCAAAAGGCATGACCAAAAATTCATAATGAACCTCATGGGTTCGAAATGTTGTTTTCAGAATATCTTCAGTATTCATTCTAATTTGATGATACCATAAACAAAGATCCAAATTGGTAAAATAAATTGCTCCATGTAACTCATCCAATAATTCATCAATTATAGGAATGGGAACTTTATCTTTAATAGTGAGCTTATTGAGTTCCCTATAGTTTAGACACATGTGCCATGATCCATCCTTCTTGTGCACCAATACTACTGGAGCAGAGAAAGAAATTTGATTAGGTTGAATTATACTAGCCTCTAACATTTCTGCAATCATATGTTCAATTTCACTCTTTTGGACATAAGAATATCTGTAAGGCCTGATGTTTGAAGGAACACTTCCTAGAATCAAATGAATAACATGATCACGATCACGAATAAGTGGGAATCCTTTGGGTGTTTCAAACACCTTAGAATGATTGTCCAAGAATTTTTGGAGATCTGGAGAAATAGATTATTTTGATGTTGGAACTTCTAGTGAGCATAATTGTGCAATTACCCCTTGTTGTTCTTTCTTCAGAAGCTTTTTCATGAAATTATAGCTTATTATCATTCCCCACTTCCCTGTGATACCCCATAATTCAACTTACTTTCCTTCCAAAAACATTTCAAGATTTTTTTTTGAAAATTAAAAGCTATCGTCCCCAAAGATTGTAACCATTGTAATCCTAGTACAACATCAACACCTCCCATTGGAATGGAAAGCATTGGACTATTCAATACATATTACCCCATTGTTAGATTGATATTATGGCACTTTCTAGAGCAATTTATAGTTCCTCCATTTGCAACCATCACTTGACACTCTGGTGTTGGGTATAGGAAGAAATTCAATTCCTTGGCTACCTTACAATGAACAAAATTATGGGTACTACCCGAATCAATCAACATTATTGCATTTTTCTTCTTGATATGTCCTTCTATCTTGAGAGTTTGAGGAGTGGTAATTCCTTCCAATGCATTACAGGATATGGTCAGACTCATTTCTTCTTTCTCTGGGGTTGGTTCTTGGTGTATATCCTCTTCTTTTGAAGTTTCTTGTTCATCTTCCTCCTCCTTTTCACAATCTATGTAAAATAATTTCTTCTCAGCACACTTATGACCTTTATTGTATTTTCTATCACAACTGTAGCAAACCCTTTTGCTCTTTTTTCTTCCAATTGTTGTGGTGTCAACCTTGTAGGTTGTGGAAGTTTAGGACTAGCAACACTTCCATATTTATAGATGTGAGTGGTAGGCTTCCTTGTTGCAATAATTTTACTTTCAATTTTTCTTTCCAACCTAAATGCATTCTCCAATGAATCAGAATCCCAAAGGCGAAACTCATGTTGGACGTTTATCCTTTAAAGTCTCTATGAAGACATCAACCATGTGTTCCTCTTGAATATTTGTTACCCTTATATTCAATTTTTAGAAGTCCTCAATGTGTTCCACGATTGAACCCTTTTGTTTGAGATTTATAAATTGGCTAAAGAAGGTGTTGCTATTTGTATCCTCATAATTTTCCATCATTTCCTCCGTAAAAATTGACCAAGTGACAATTTTTTTACGAGAGAAAAGCCATTGATAACATACAAATGTATTTTGTTCTAAATATAAAGTTGCAATGCGTACCTTTTGTTTGTTTTTCACATTATGGAGATCAAAATATTGCTCCATCTGTAGTATCCATGTTACGAGATCCTTAGCATCCTCATCAATCTTTGGAATATGGTGGGTCTTCAATCCAACATTAGAGTTTATGAAATCACAATTAACATTTATTTTGTTCTCATCGTGAGTTTCCTCTACTACCTTTTCGCCATTAGGAATAATTTCTTGTATAAAATTTGTCAAACCTTCCTTCAAAACCTTCCATGTTTCATTTTAGATCACTTTTCATGTATTCCATGTTGCCTTTCATTTTTTCATCGATCTTAGCTTCCATGTCATCCATTTTAGCTTCCATGCCATCCATATTAGCTTCCATGAAATTCTTCAAACCATCCATCTTAGCTTCCACGCCTTTTTTCAAGCCATACATCTTAGCTTCCACGCCTTTCTTCAAACCATCGATCTTAGTTTCCATTTCATTTTTTGTTACTCTTTGTGAGAGCAAAATTTGTTGCACTTGGTGTTGTAATTTTGATATATCATGTTGCACTTCTTCCTCTTCATGAGTCATAGTAGAGCTTTCTGAGGGCTTAATCGGTGTTGAATTATTTTTAGGGGCCATTTTACAACCCAATATTGATATATATACTTCAATATGCACTTGGAATCACTTCAAACTGATTTTTTAAACCAGACTTATGCAATTTTTAAAAACAAAATACACACTTTTTTCTTGCTTTTGAGGAGCTCGATATTGAAAATTATGTATATCTGTAATTTATGATCCCCAAGATTTTATCTTTGGTCCTTTAGTATCCCTCTGAATCTTCTTTCCAATGCCACATGTCCTACCTGATTTGAATTCTTCAAGGCAATGTTATGCCCAATCTCCCACAATGACCTAATTATGGATTGGTTCAGTAGAGAGAACTTGTACAACATGCCACGTGTCACTATTTCCTCCTTAGGCTCTGAAATCGATACAAAGGAACCTAAAGTCCGTTTGATTTTGACCAATTTTTACATAATTCCAATCCGATGCTCAGAGAGAGATTTATGACGATTTTCCCAAGGTCACCTGTTTGAGATGAAATTCTGGAGCCTACAAAAACCCTAACTTCCATAGATCATATCTCCAAAAATATTGTGAACCAAGGTTTGAAATTTTTACAAGACGTTCCCCTAGATTTCAGCTTAAATGGATTTTTTTTATTTTTTATTTTTTATTTTTAACATAAATGAAAAATTATTGGATGATACAAATGACAAAACCTCCTTTCTATATATAGGAGTCCATGGGGTCACAATATAATCCTAGCCGACCTAACAATAATAATGTAAGGGAAAAACAATAACAATAGTGGGCTTTTATGGGGCACAATAATAAAAATATGGGGACTACAGGGGTACAACAATAACAATAAGGGGGATACACTAACAACAATAAGGGACTAAACTAGTAATATAGGGACCTAACATACAACACATCCTTCCATACTTCATAAAAAATATCACCATTTATGGCACTTTGTGGATATCATTCTCCATCCATCATATCACCCTTTGAAGTGTATGTAAATGCACAAGTAAAATGAAATAACATATGGTACCAATAAGAGGTTCTCAAATTATTGAAGGAAAACTTACTTATAACACAAAATAGGATGAAACAACAAGCAAATCATCATCAAAGTGAAAGAGAATTTGAAGTAGTGGATTGGGTATTTATGAGACTAAAACCATATAAACAAATGTCCCTTAAGCAACAAAATAAGGACAACAAATTAGCATCAAGATATTGTGGCCCTTATCGGGTGCTGCAAAGGATTGGAAGTATGGCTTACAAATTGGAGTTTCCCTCATATTGAGACTACATCTAGCCTTTCATGTTTTTTGCTTAAAAAATTAAATGGTGACAAGATCTCTATCCAAACTATTTTACCAAAGATTAATGAAGAAAGAAAAATCATAATGGAGCTAGAAACAATCTTGCAAATAAATATTAAGTAGTTGATAAATCAAGCAATTACTTAGTACATAATAAAATGGAGGAACCTACCAGTGGAAGAGATGGCATGGGAAGATTAAGTCTCATCTATATATATATATATATATATATATATAGGAGGCAAAGTGTACAATTATAATAAAATGGTACAACGAAGGTTCTAGCCTACATAACAATATAAAAATGGAAATGTAATCACTCAGTATTTAGGGATTAATAGGGGGTTTTAGGGTTAAAATGGGGCTTATATATCTCTTAACATGTCCCTTACTAGCTAATTTTTAGCCTCTTCCAAAGACAAAATTTGTATGGCCTGTAACTTGTCCATTTATTTAAATCTGATTCTAAATATTTTACCTAAGATACTTCATTATGTCTCATCGTATCTCTGAAATTTGACAGTCTAAAGTGTCCCAGAAAAAAAATTATAGTGAAAATTCCAAGATCACACATTTGAAACTATGGACCATTCAAAAACCCTAAATTCCATAGGGTATATATTAGAAATTATTATTAACCAGAATTTAAAATTTTTACCATATGTACCATTTGATTCCTTCTCAATCTGCTGGAAACATAATTGGTGTAGTGGAGAACTTAAATGAAATAATTCACTCATACCCATATATGAAAAATAAATGTTGGCTATTTTATATGCAACTAAGAAATGACATCCATACTTAATAGGAAGACACTTCAAAGTAAAAATAGATCATGATAGTTTGAAGTACTTAAAGGAAACAAAGGTTATCTTCAAAAGAGAAACAAAAATGGGTTATAAGAATGTTGGGTTATGACTTTTAAATTATATACAAAAAGGAAAATAAAATATTCCACTCTCAAGAAAAGAGGAAGACACAAAGGATTTACTATGTGCTATTTCCATTCCACAATATGACTGGGTGGAAGAAGCAAGAATAGAATGGAAGCAATATAGAAAGGTAAGGAAGACCATCAGCATCTAAAGTAGGAACATGATATAATAGAAAATATTATGTGGAAGAATTATTTATTGTGCTATTAATATCGCTTATAGATATGTAAGAATTATCAACTCAGACATAAATTCATTTTGGAATTTACACATTTCTCATGTAGGAGGACATTTAGGATTCTTCAAGACAAACCATATGATCAACAAAGGTTTTTTTTTTAAAGGTCTTAAAGCAGATGTGCCAGAATTTGTGGTTATATGTGTGGTATGCCAACAAAATAAGGGAGAGACAATCAAGACTCCATGGCTACTACAATCATCAGTTATACCAAGCGAGACTTGGGAAGATGTT